>JAPXFY010004250.1:5000-18686 GCA_030674185.1 Monoplex corrugatus | reverse complement strand
GCTGACTGCTGACCGTAGTATGTACCCCTCTCCTCAAAATGAACGGCTGCTGCTTATCTAATCTCAAAACAAGATGGATCTAACAAGAAACAAAAAACAACAACAACACACACACACACACACCACACACACACACACACACACACCACACACACACACACACACACGCACGCACACACACACACACTCACACACACACACACACACACACACACACACACACACACACACACACACACACACACACACACACACACACACAAGAAAAACAAAAAGAAAAAAAGAGCGTTAAATGAACCAGTATGTGAGGGAAAGAAAAGAAATAAAACATAGATGACTGGAGCATGTCTTATATATAACTGAGCATCTGACAAACATTGTCAAGCCATACTCATAATTTGTATTTTCTCCCTTTCCTCTTTGTCTGTTTGTTTGTTTGTTTTGGTGTGTGTGTGTGTGTGTGTGTGTGTGCGTGCGTGCGTGTGTGTGTGTGTGTTTGTGTGTTTCTGTGTGTGTGTGTGTGTGTGTGTCTGTGAGTGTGTGTGTGTGTTTCTGTGTGTGTGTGTGTGTGTGTTTGTTTCTGTGTGCGTGTGTGTGCGTGTGTGTGTGTTTCTCTGTGTGTGTGGTGTGTGTGTGTGTTTCTGTGTGTGTCAGTGTGTGTGTGTATGTGTGTGTGTAAGTGTGTGTGTGTGGTGTATGTGTATGTGTGTGTGTGTATGTGTGTGTATGTGTGTGTGTGTGTGTGTGTGTGTGTGTGTGTCTGTGTGTCTGTGTGCGTGTGTTGTGTGACTTGACTTAGTCCTGAAGGCTCTAATGGACTCGTATCTTTAACTGACCCTATGTCCATCCAGATGCCTTTATTTCATTTCCTATGCTCCTGCTCCTAGTGTCAGCACTGTCCAGGCTGAAACCTGTATGAAAGGAGAAGAACATCTCCATGAAGCACAAGATGAGGCTTTTACCTGCGCTGGTGTGTTCCATCTTCCTGAAAATATGCCAGACATGGTCTCATGCTCTCTCAGCGGATTTGGAAAGACGAACCCAAGCCATGAAAAATGTGACCCGTTTTAACAAAATGAGTCCTAAGGTGAATATAACAGATTTTAGGATATTATGATTTTCAAAATGTCTGGATTATTAACTTTCTTTTCATATGAAATGTATTATTCTACTCCTAAAAATAAGGAAGTTATGGGTGTTTGAAGTGTGTAACATAGCAAACAGCCATTTTGAGAAAATCAAGTTTTAAAATTTTCATCACTTCAGTGAAGTTTTACCTTAGCAACAGGTATTTCTACTTCACCAATCTTTACCAAATTTTGTACCATGGTAAAACACATCATGCCACAATAGCCCACAAAAATTGGTGTGAAAATCTACTGTAATTGTCTTGTGATTTAAGTTTATATATCCTTTTTTTCTGACACAAAAAGCATGCGGTTATCTGATTAAAACGCACTTCAAATACATTTTCCGATTGAATTATAAAGTGCCAAGTGCATGTACATGTAATTTAAAGATTAAGTATTCCATTTTTGACGAAAAGTAAAAATTGACAAAATCGACCCATCACACCTTTTCCGGGCCTCTACTCTTTTCGCTGCCTGCGAGTTAGGACTCATTTCGTGAAAACGGGCCACAAATGAGTTGTTATCACATCAGATACACTGACCATGTCACCAATGAACAAGTGCGCCAAACTATCAAACAGCGCACCGGAGCATTTGAGGATCTGCTGACATCGGTTAAGCCAAGAAAACTACGTTGGTAGGGCTATGACCATGTTACAAGATCCAATGCCCTTGTTATGTCAATCCTCCAGGGAATTTGTGAGGGAGCGAGACGGAGGGGAAGACAAAACAATAAAAGGACCGACAACATTAACGATAAGATTGAGAACACATTTGCAAAGACCCAGGCTTTGGCACACAACCGACATAGCTGGGGGAATTTGATGAACAGTTCTTTACAGAGAAGAAGAAGAAGAAGAAGAGGAAAAAGAAGAAGAAGAAGAAGACGGAAACGAGGCTGGATTGGACACACGCAGCATAAACCTTCAAACAATATGACAAGACCTGTACCTCCAAGATAAGAGGACAGTTGACGAACTAAACTTTACGAGGATTCTTCTTCTTATTCTCCTTCTTCTTCTTCTTCTCCTTCTTGTTCTTGTTCTTGTTCTTCTTGTTCTTCTTGTTCTTGTTCTTCTTGTTCTTGTTCTTGTTCTTGTTCTTGTTCTTGTTCTTCTTCTTCTTCTTCTTCTTCTTCTTCTTCTTCTTCTTCTTCTTCTTCTTCTTCTTCTTCTTCTTCTTCTTCTTCTTCTTCTTCTTCTTCTTCTTCTTCATTTTCTTGCTGATGGTAATGTGGTTTACTCTTTCCCACAAGCTGGCCTATAATCTATTTCCATCGTTTATTGACGATGTTCTGAAGTTTGTCAGGATTTGGATTTGTTAACCTCCAAACCTCTGATCCACGCAGAAGGATTCTTAATGAATTAAGAATAGATCAATCTCACTCAAACATTTATTGTCGTAAGGTCTCGCATTTGATACCAAAGTGTAATTAAACCTGGGGTAAAATGGCATCCATCATATTTCTGCGGGAACGTTTTCAAATTTCCGGTCGCTGGGCCCAAAATAGTACGTTAAGTCAGTTCAAACAGGGGCCTCGACTTTTCTCCTCAGTTTGACTAAAAACGTCGAACTGAACGTCTAGTCCTTCGGAAGGGGACGAAAAACGAATCGGATCCTTGTGCCTTCCGGCTGCACACGTTTAAGATCCTACGGCAGTTGAAAATCGTGAAGACCAGGGCATTGACTGGCTGCCTCGGTATAAAATCATTGCAGAGATAGGTTGACTTCCCAGGTCCCATCCCTTGAAGACCAATTAGCCTTCTTGCCTTTCTGAAATCTTGGTTTCAGAAAAAAGTGTGAATATGAATATGAATCGAGGGAGAGGGGATGGGCGCCGCCCTCGAGGTGCTGGCTCCGGGAATAGTTGAGGTCTCTGTCACCTCACTCCCCTACGACCCCAGGGTTATGGAATTATCCAGGTATAACCTCAGGACCTGGCCAGCTCATGGGCTGATGTGCAGGCTTAAGGCTTGTGCCATGATCATTCTGGATCTTCTCCATCACATGGCGCCTGTGACGTAAGTGTATATGGAATTCCGGGCGAGGAGACGTCATCTTGAGAAATGGAAACTGAAACTGAAACCGAGTCATCTGAGTGTTCTAAGCTTACGGTTTTTGTGCTTTGTATCTGCTTCTATGCTAGCTGAATGGGAGCGCAAACTGTGTTAGATTTGACAAGTTCTACAACATGGGAGATAATTCCTACGTGACTCTCAAGAGTTATGTTCTTTGATTAATATTATTAAATTGAAAAGTTTAAACACGTGTCCGTGATTTCTTTTTATTGGGCGTACAATTGTACTTCACATGTAGAATCAGAACGCGTTTTCAACATAACAAAACAGGTGCAAATTTTCGGCCAACTGGTCTTCGTCAAGCGTGTACAAAACACAACCAAAAAAATAAGTGCACAACACTTAAAAAGAAAAGTAGACAACTTCCCAAACGCGGCGTTAATAAGCAGCAGAGAATGGCAATTATCTATCGGTTTTGTGTGTGTGTGTGTGTATGTGTGTGTGTGTGTGTGTGTGTGTGTGTGTGTGTGTGTGTGTGTGTGTGTGTGTGTGTGTGTGTGTGTTTGTGTATGTGTATGTGTATGTGTATGTGTGTGTTTGTGTGTGTATGTGTGTGTATGTGTGTGTGTTTGTGTGTCTGTGTGTGTGTGCGTTTGTGTGTGTGTGCGTGTTTGTGTGTTTCTGTGTGAGTGTGTATGTGAGTGTATTTCTCTCTCTCTCTCTCTCTCTGTGTCTCTCTCTCTCTCTCTCTCTCTCTCTCTCTCTCTCTCTCTCTCTCTCCTCCCTCTGTCTCTGTCTCTCTCTTTCTCGTGTGTGTCTGTGTGTGTGTCTGTGTGTGTGTTGTCTAAGTGTCTGTGTGTGTGTGTGTGTGTGTGTGTGTGTGTGTGTGTGTGTGTGTGTGTGTGTGTGTAACAGTAAGATGACATGACAATTATACGTTACTATGTAGTGAGGTATGTGTGACCCACACAGCATCAGGACAGATACGTACTGAGTGTCACCCTCTGTCTTGTCCTGTTACCCTGGGGCGGCTCCATCATTAATTTGCCGTAAGATGACTCCACGTGGTGTGACTCAGCCTTCACTGGCCCTCCTTCCTTATTCTGGTCCCATCGTTCCCTACCTCCCCCCTCATCCCCACTACTCCCATCTTTCTGTCTGTCTGTGTGTCTGTCCATTTGTCTGTCTGTCTCTGTCTCTCACTCTCTCGCTTTCTTTCGCTTTCTGTCTCTCTGTTTGTCTGTTTGTTCCTCTCTCTGTGTCTGTCTGTCTATCTGTCTCTCTGTCTTTCTGTCTCTCTCTCTCTCTCTCTCTCTCTCTCTCTCTCTGTCTGTTTGTTCCTCTGTCTCTGTCTATCTATCTGTCTGTCTATCTATCTGTCTCTATGCCTCTCTGTCTCTGTCTCTCTGTCTCTGTCTCTCTCTCTGTTTGTCTTTCTGTCTGTCTGTTTCTGTATCTCCGTCTGTCTGTCTGCCTCTGTCTCTCTCTCTCTCTCTCTGTCTTTCTGTCTGTCTGTTTGTTCCTCTGTCTCTGTCTGTCTGTCTGTCTGTGTCTCTCTCTCTTTCTTTCTGTGTGTGTGTCTCTCTCTCTCTCTCTCTCTCTCTCTCTCTCTCTCTCTCTGTATGTCTAAGTGTGTGTGTGTATAACAGTAAGATGACATGACAATTATATGTTACTATGTAGTGAGGCATGTGTTGACCCAGCGTTCACTTGCCCTCCTTCCTTATTCTGGTCTCATTGTCCCCTATCTCCCCCTCATCCCTACTACTCCCATCTGTCTGTCTGTCTGTGTGTCTGTCTGTTTGTTTGTTTGTTTGTATCTGTTTGTCTGTCTGTCTGTGTGTCTGTCTGTCTGTTTGTTTGTTTGTATCTGTTTGTCTGTCTGTCTCTCTCTCTCTCTTTCTCTCTCTGTGTCTGTCTCTGTCTGTCTGTCTCTCTGTCTCTTGTTTATCTTGTGAACGGCTATAAATGTTCACACGTTTTTAAGCTATTTATCGAAATCAAAAAGAACATAAGCCTAATATGAGCAAGGAAGTTACAGGTCTTTATCAGAATTCCTTTTTTCTCACTGCTGTCTCCAGTTCTACACTGTTCCATCTATGAAAGAATGTTCACTTCTGTAACGCCACATTCCTTCCCCTTTCTCTCTTTGTCTCTATCTCTGTCTATGTGTGTCTTTGTCTTTGTCTCTCTTTTCTTCATCCCCCCCCCTCTCTCTTGTTCTTTCCTCTCTCTCTCTCTCTCTCTCTCTCCTCTCTCTCTCTCTCTCTCTCTCAGTGCATAGGGATGGAAGGGAGGGTGTAGTGTACAACTTTCATATCATAACCCTCTCTTCCCTATCTACCCTTCTATCTTGCCCGTGTACTTTTCTGACTTAGTATAACTATCTTCCATTTAGCATACATATCCCCTGTTCCCCATCCATCCCTCCACTCGCTCGCTTCCACGCAAGAATAAACAGATACCTGCTGTGTTATCGAAAGTTCTCGCTGCTGGTGCAAGTTAGTGTGTTTCTCTTTCGATTCGGTCTGCGACTAAAAGGCAGAAATAGAACAACAAGCAACGCCCCCCCCCCCCCCTCCAATCCCTTCACCTCCATCTTTGTATATCCTCTTTCCTCTCTCATTCCCCCATCTCCCCCCCCCCCCATCCCCACGTATGCAAGATTGATATCATGGTGCCATTAGTATGTTTCGCTTGTGTATTCAGTTTATTTCTTTTCTTCCTTCCTTTTTTTCTTTTCTTTTCTTTTCTTTTTTGTTTTCCTCGGTGGACTTACCGTGTGAAAGTCGGGCTGCTCTCCCCAGGGGAGTAGTTCGCCGTAGTGTTGCGCCACCCTTTTTTTTCCATTTTTTTCTGTTTGTGTATATTTCTGCTAATCTATGGAGGACTTGCAGTGTGGCTGAGGACAAAGACAGAGGGAGATGTACTTGCAAGCGAAAAGGGATAGATTTGTATGGAGGGCCATGATCGCCAACGTCATGCTGCCGGGCACATTTTTCTTTCTTTTATTGTTGTTTAAAGCCCAGCCGACTGCGCAGAGCCACATCAGGGCTATAACCGCTTCAAAACACACAAAACTTCAACAGAAAAAAAAAAAAAGAAAAGAAAATTAAGTACACATATCAATGCATTCGCGCACATAATTTAAGGACATGTCCCAGGCGTAGGACCAATCCGTCCGATTTATCGCACAGGGGAGCTTTAAAAAACACACCTGAATACAAATATAAACATACATAAGGACACCAAAACATATATAGAAACAGGCATAAATACCTAAAATTACTTCCGCATATCTCACCTCCTTAAAGCCAAAAATGCACTTAATACATGTACCCAATTATCAATCCGAAGAAAAAGTACGTAAGACTTTATCGAAAAAATACAAGTGAATGGACCATTAAGGCAGAAGGTAAGTAGAAATGACAGAAAGCAAGGCAACAAGGCAGAAACAAAGAGAGTGACAGAAAAGAGGAAATTTATCGCACAGAATTTCCAGAAGGTGGGGATAATATTTATACTGAAAGAGCCCCCGGCAACCCAACGGGGGATTGCCGGGCACATGATGATGATGATGATGAAGATGATGATGATGATGATGATGATAGAGGTGGAATCTTTCTTATCGGAATATTGATTGTTCGGAACAACATTTTCGTTGCCAAGGGATCTCTAAAGCGTGTGAAGTACTGGCAGCACACGGCACATCAGTTTGATGATAATAACTGGACATTTTCTATGGCGCTTTTTATCACGTGCACAGCGCTTTACAATTTCCGACTTTGTTTTTCATCGTTTCGTGAAAAAGACTAGCACCTAGCAGGCTACCTCTCAGGATCTAGTGGAATAGCGGTAGAGGTGTGTGTGTGTGTATGTGTGTGTGTGTGTGTGTGTGTGTGTGTGTGTGTGTGTGTGTGTGTGTGTGTGTGTGAGGGGGGGGGAGGGGAGGGGAGGGAAAGAGAAAATTCCCTGCCCTACCCGTGATTCGAATCCAGGTTTCCTGCGTAATAGGAAAAAGCTTTAACCACTAGATCCACACACTCCATCGGCGTGTTTTTTTGTTTGTTTTTTTTTGTTGTTGTTTTTTGTTTTGTTTTTTGTTTTATAACTTACACAACAACGAACCTTAACCTTCGACTCCCGAATCCTGCCCACCAGAACCCTGAATTATCAACGATGCTAGCAAAGCAAAAACCTTAACCCTTTGACTCCCTCACCCTATCCATCAGCTTCCTGCCTTTGACTCCCTCACCCTAAGGTTAAGTTTTTGCTTTTGCTAAATTGATTGACAATGCAAAATGCTGGTGGATAGGGTGATGTCAACCATACTAGCGATGCAAAAACTTAACTCTTTGACTCCTTCACCGTATCCACCAGCTTCCTGCAGAAAGGGTGAGGGAGTCAAAGGGTTAAGTTTTTGCAATTGGTTGATGAGGTTTCGGGAGTCAAAGGGTTAAAAAAACTCTTCCTGCTACCGCTAGACTCTCCACCAACCCGTCTCCTTCTCCCCTCCGATTCCTCTTCAGTTTAACCTGTCTATTTTTCCTTCCATATCGTGCTACATAAGATTAAAAATATTTCCGACATTGTCTTATCGTGTTTAGTTTTCTTTCGTTTACTTTTTCTTCCTGTTGTTTCTGGGGTTTTTTTATATATCTTCCTTCCCAATCGCCACAGAAG
The DNA here is from genome assembly GCA_030674185.1 of Monoplex corrugatus. Taxonomy (NCBI): domain Eukaryota; kingdom Metazoa; phylum Mollusca; class Gastropoda; order Littorinimorpha; family Ranellidae; genus Monoplex; species Monoplex corrugatus. Next base: position 10,855 of record JAPXFY010004250.1, on the reverse strand, counting down.
ACTGAAAACATAAGACATTGTGATATCGGTTTTTTCTTTTCTTTCTTTCTTTCTTTCTTTTTTTCTGATCTTTATTTTTTGTTTCTTTCTTTTTCTTTCGTTCTTTCTTTCCTTCTTTTTCTTTCTTTCTTTCTTTCTTTCTTTCTTTCCTGTTTCTTTCTTTCTTTCTTTCCTATTTTCTTTCTTTCTTTCTTCCCTTCTTTCTTTCCTTCTTTCTTTCTTTCTTTCTTTCTTATTTTCTTTCTTTCTTTTCTTTCCTATTTTCTTTCTTTCTTTCTTTCCTTCTTTCTTTCTTTCTTTCTTTCTTTCCTATTTTCTTTCTTTCTTTCCTATTTTCTTTCTTTCTTTCTTTCTTTCCTTCTTTCTTTTCTTTCCTTCTTTCTTTCTGTCTTTATTTCTTTCTTTCTTTCTTTCCTTCTTTCTTTCTTTCTTTCCTTCTTTCTTTCTTTCTTTTTCTTTCTTTCCTTCTTTCTTTCCTTCTTTCTTTCTTTCTGATCTTTCTTTCTTTCTTTCTTTACTTCTTTCCTTTTCTTTCTTTTTTTCCTTCCTTCCTTTTGTCTTTCTTTCTGTCTTTCTTTTCCTTTCTGTTTTCGCGTTTGTGGGCAGCAATTCTTACATGCACTCGAACATATGAATTGGCGTTTATGTGTCTGGTCGTGTGTGTGTGTGTGTGCGTGTGTGTATGTGTTTGAGTGTGTGTGTTTGTGTGTTTGAGTGTGTGTGTGTGTGTGTGTGCGTGCGTGTGTGTGTGTTTGTGTGTGTGTGAGTGAGTGAGTGTGTGTGTTTGTGTGTGTGTGTGTGTGTGAGTGAGTGAGTGTGTGTGTTTGTGTGTGTGTGTGTGTGTGTGTGTGTGAGTGTATGTGTGTGAGTGTATGTGTGTGTGTGTGTGTGTGTGTGTGTGAGTGTATGTGTATGTGTGTGTGTGTGTGTGTGTGTGTGAGTGTATGTGTATGTGTGTGTTTGTGTGTGTGTGAGTGTGAGTGTGTATGTGTGTGCCTGTAAGTGTATGTGTATGTGTGCGTGCGCTCCAGCGCTCGTGTATGTGCGTGCTGTTTTTTTGTTTTTGTTTTTTTGTATTTTTACCCAGCCATTAAGACAGTCATATTTCGTTTTCGGGGGATATGTTATCGTTTTGTTTCGCTGTTGGTATTTCACGGTTGAGGCGCGTTGGTCTGTTTCTCGCAGTCATCGCCAAGACTGTCGACTAATGACGAACGATGAAAGCAGCTGTGTGACCTTTGGTGACCCCCCCCCCCCCCCCCCGTCTTGTCCTATCGTGTCTGTTTAGTAGATCACTAAAGACCTATCTTGTGGGGGGTGGGGGGTGGAGGGTGGTGGTGGTGGTGGGGGCAAAAGGTCACAGAAACAGAGACGGAGATGCTGACCTGAGAGAGAAGCAGATTGACTTCAGATGGTTTGTTTGTTTACAGGCTGTGGCCTCTCTTGAAAGGGTGCACACATTTGTAATCTCCCACCACCAAATCAGTCTTAACTCGCAGTCAATCGAACAGCACTAGGAGCTGAAAAGGTGACTGAGGGTCTATCTGGGGTGTTTTGACTTTTTCTCAAATTTGATTTCTGTAGACTATAATCTATCCCCCAATGAATTTTTTTCTTGAAAAAAAATATTAATCAATTTAAAATGATATCTTAATATACTGATAGCAACAGAAAGAATGCAATTTCCTACCAAAAGTACCTCTTGTTGTCTCTTATTATGAACCGTAACCAGTACAGTATCCCCACATGTAATATACTGACAGAAAGCTCTTTGGTGCACCTTTCAGATAATGACGACTAAAATTAGAAACAAACTGGGTCAAAGCCACCAAATAAAAAAATTTAAGGAAAATGTGTAGGAGAATACATACAAACTTTAGAGGCCGTTTTCTCAAAACGGTCGTCATACAACTTAATGACTTTAAACATACATAACATCTACATTTTTTTGAGTACAAGCTTTATTCAAGTACCAAAATAATCAGCAGAATGTACAATTTCCAGTGATATGTATATCTCAAAATACCCAAAATGCTAGTTAAGACTGATTTCGTGCTGGCAGGTCACATGTACATGATAAATGGTGTGTGTGAACGATGCAGGCAACACAAAGCACTGTGCATTTATTTATTAGCAAGTCGCAATAGACTGCCACTTAAATGCTTTATGTCACTTAATCCTTTGACCCATACTTATCCACCAACCGCAAAAACTTAACCCTTTGACTCCCTCACCTATCCACCAGCTTCATGTAGGCGTGGTATACAACTTTCATAGTATGGCCCCTCTCTCGGTGGATAGGCATGGAGGAGAGGGTGAGGGAGTCAAAGGACTAAGGTTTTGCTTTGCTTGCATGGCTGACAATTCAGGAAGCTGGTGAACAGGGTGCAGTAGTCAAAGGGTTAATAAACTGAGAACTTCCTCATAATACCAAAGGAAATAAGAGGGAAGCAGGGAGAATTTTAAATATCAACTAAGTAACATAACTCTTGAGAGTCACCGAGTTATCTCCCAAATAGAATTTCTCAAACCCAACACAGTTTGCGCTACCCATTCAGCTAGCATAGACGCAGCCACAAAGCATAAAGTGGTCAGCTCAGAACATTTGTGGCTGCGTCTATGCTAGCTGAATGGGTAGCGCAAACTGTGTTGGGTTTGAGAAATTCTACATGGGAGATAACTCGGTGACTCTCAAGAGTTATGTTTCCTCATAATATTTTCTTGTTCGGATGCCAGGAGCCAGCTAAGCCAAAAGTGGCGTGGACATTTCTGGCACTTCGATACACAGACATACATGTCATTTACATGTAACCAAGACTGTTCCAATGATACACTGATACAATACTAGTATAAAAATGTAACTTGTGTGAAAATGTAGACTAGGTAAGACATAGTCTAGGTAGGGCCAGCTCATAGGTTTATGTGCAGGCTTAAGGCTTGTGCCCATGATAACCATACACATGGCACTTGTGACGTTAGTGTATATGGAATTCGTTCCGAGCGCGGAGACGTCATCTTGAGAAATTGAAACTGAAACTGTCACTGAAACTGGAACTTACGTGGGATACATTGTATTCTTAATGTACTTACAGCAGAACAATACGGAACAAAATATAGTTCGTCTTCTTTCCCCTTTCTGTATCGATTTCAGTTTCAGAATGTCGTCTGTATTGATAATGATGTTGGGCGATTTCTGAGCTACCAGGTCTGAATATTATCATTATCATAGATTTCAAATGTCTGTCTAGATTCAACTTTAAATGTGGAACCAGAAAAACGCAAAAATAGAATCAAAGCGCGTATTTAATACAACAAGACAAGACAAATATGGTTTAGCATCATGCACTAATCAACACATTCTGTAGACATTCCTGCCATCAACTAGCAATCTACCAGCAATTATCTGGCAGACTCCCTCAGCCTGCCTCAAACTCTATCCGCTGGCAGGATCTTGAAATGGGGAGGAGGGAGTGAGTGAGTGAGGGAGGGAGGGAGGGAGGGAGGGAGGGAGTGAGTGAGGGAGTGAGTGAGGGAGTGAGTGAGGGAGTGAGTGAGTGAGGGAGGGAGAGAGGGAGTGAGGGAAGTGAGGGAGGGAGTGAGGGAGTGAGGGAGTGAGGGAGGAGTGAGGAGTGAGGGAGGGAGTGAGGGAGTGAGGGAGGGAGGAAGTGAGGGAGGGAGTGAGGGAGGGAGGAGGGAGGAAGTGAGGAGTGAGGGAGGGAGGGAGGAGGGAGGGAGTGAGGGAAGGAGGAGGGAGGGAGGGAGAGACCTACGAAAGTCTCGCTAACATCACCAGATTGATGGAAACATTAAGACAGGCAGCAAACAGGCCGATTTTTTTCAAAATGCTGCGGGCAGAACTGAACTCCCTGTAAATTCCATCTATGGAAGACTTCTAACAACTGATACTTCGCAGAGTGTTTGTCTGTTTTGAGATCAGAAACTTTCGGGCTTTTACCAAGGAACACTTGTTGTGTTGCCACAGAGCAAAAAACAACAACAACCATCAACAACAGACTGTACAAAAAAAGGTGCCTGCGTCTGCTGTCTGTGAATGATGGGATCAGGAAGCAATTACAACAGAATTACTTGAAATAGTTGTTTTTGTCAGTATCTGGCAACGGTTTACAAAACGTTGGCTTCACTTTACACCAACACGGTCAGAACAAAACAAAACAAAATCCCAAAGTAACAATATTCTGTCTCAGGTTTTAGAGCCAGAGGAAGAGATCCAGGGAAGTACTTGACGGGTGGTGTGGCAACAGAATTACTTGAAAATGATAGTTGTTTTTATCAACATTTGGCAAAGGTTTACAAAACACTGGCTTCACTTTACACTAACACGGTCAGAACCAAAACTGTTCCCAAAGTAACAATATTCTGTCTCAGGTTTTAGAGCTAGACAAAGAAGATCAAAGAAGTACTGGGAGGGTGGTGTGACAAAGTGGTCATATCGGGGCTTTGACCGTTTCAATACACACACAATACATCAACAGGAAAAAGACAACAGAAAATTAAGTACACATATCAATGCATTCGCGCACATAATGTAAGGAAATGCCCCTGGCGTTGACCACTCCGTCCAACTTATCACACAGGAGATTTATTAAAAACATATCTGAATACAATTGTAAACGTAACTAAGAACACTAAAACATATATAAAAACGGGCCTGAATTACCTAAAATTGCTTCAGCATATCTCATACCCCTTGAGCTAAAAACGCACTTGATACATGTACTCAATTATCAATCCTAAGAAAAAGTAAGTAAGACTTTATCGAAGACATACAAGTAAATGGACCAGCAAGGTAGAAAATGATATGAAGAAATGGCAGAAAGAAAAAGATTTAGGAAGAAACGAAGAGAGTGACAGAGAAGAAGAAATTTCTGGCACAGAATTTCCAGAGGATGGGGATACTCTCTCTCTCTCTCTCTGTCTGTCTCTGTCTGTCCGTCTCTCTCTCTCTCTCTCTCTCTCTCTCTCTCTCTCTTTCTCTCTCTCTCTCTCTCTCTCTCTCTATATATATATATATACATATATATATATATTATATATATATATAAGAAATTGAACTGCACTGACTTCTCGATTTTTTGGAAACTTCGACTCACAAATTGAACCAATCTTAACGTATGGCTCAGAAATATGGGTTTTTTTCGAGCAATCATAAAATGGAAAAGGTACATTACATTTGCCATCAAACGCTTCCTTTCGGTACCATTGCATTCATCTAATAAAATGTTATATGGAGAAACTGGCCGTTATCCTTTGTTTTTGAAAACTCAAATCTTCTTCTTCTTGTCTAACGCCGTCAAACGTGGAGACCAGATCTCATGACGAAATCGGCAGTCTTCTGCAACGCCTCCACACAGCCATGCAGCTTCTCCAGGAGTCCGGCAGGCTCTGGCCAGATCTCGTCCCTCAGCTTCCGTAGACCAGGGCAGTCCTGCAATATGTGCTCGGCTGTCTGCTCTGCCAGTCCACAGGAGCAGAGTGGAGAGGGTGCAAGGCGGAGCTTTCTGGACATGTGGTGATTTAAGCGGTTATGTCCAGTTCGTAGGCGGAATATGGTGACTTGCTGTTGCCTGGACAGCTGGTGGTAACTGTCCTCCGCCTGTGGCTGGTTGTGCAGGGACCTGATGATGGTGGTCATCTCTGCAAAGGTCACAGGGTTGTCTTCCTGCTCTTGGCTGGCACCCTCCTTTGCTGCTCTATCTGCTGCATCATTGCCAGCAATGCCGCAGTGTGCTGGCACCCACTGCAGTACTGTTCTTGGGCTCTTGATGTCTTGTAGAGCTTCCTGCAGACGGGGCTGTTTGTTGTTCTGCAGGGCTTCAAGAACAGATCTGGCATCA
>JAPXFY010004249.1:17500-18688 GCA_030674185.1 Monoplex corrugatus | reverse complement strand
TAAAGACAGATTTATCAAGTCCCATATTGAAAGATTTTTCAATTTTGAGAGCAGGTATTAAAAACGCTGAGCCTGCTTTTCTTTCAATTACTGATCCATCAGTGTAAATTTTCAAGTGATTGGGATATAAGTCGTCCATATGACATTTAACCTGACTTGCCAGTAAGTTTATATTGTCTTCTTTTTTTAAATTAGTGTGGTGTACGTCAAATTGTGCTCTATGGAGTTCCCAACTGGGTACTGGCGAAAAGGAAGGTCTTCTTGATACAGGATCTACGTCTAGATCAATTCCTGAGCCTTTCATGACGTCAGATGTGTATGTTGCAAGTGTGACCTGTGAAGATATTGATTTAGCTCTTTTTGGAAAGTCGGTATCTGATCTCAGTTTAGTTTCTGTTTCTGAGATGTTTTCTACGGTGGTGTTTCTTAACAAAAATTTAGTAGAAGCGACTTTCCTTTGCTCTTCAAGTGGTAACAGATCGATTTCATTGTATGTACGAAGACAGGAAGCATGCATTGGAAGACCCAGCGCAAGTTTGAAACCTTTACAATCTATGCTCTGTAGTTTCTTTAGTAAGTGTTTCGGTGCACTGAAGAAGATTTCTTGGGCATAGGTTAATTTAGATCTAACAAGCGATTTACAAAGATGAACAAGTGTTGATGAATCTTGACCCCATGTCTGTTTGCGAACTATTTTTAAGAAGTTTAAACTTTTTCGAGCTTTGGTTAACAAGTATTCAATGTGCTGATTCCAAGACAATTTTGCTGTAAGGAAAACTCATAAGAATTTAATCGACTCGTTAAACTGAAGAAGAGTATCTCCCAGTTTGAAAGTGGGAATATTTCCTGGGTTAGCTCCACTGTTAAATGAAACTATTTTTGTTTTTTTCCAGGGATAGATGCAACCCATTTTCTACCATGTATTGTGTTATTTTATCAAGTTCTAATTGGTAGCATTTGCGTGTATAATTAATACAGTGCAAAGGAGTTTTCCTTTTTCATATCTACCTGCATCCACATGCATAAATCGTCAGCATATTGAGCTAAAACTACATGCTTAGATATTTTACTAGGTAAGTCATGCATTGATATCATGAAAAGAAGCGGAGCTATAACGGATCCCTGAGGGATACCCATTTGAAGAATTCGTTTCGTGGAATACATATTTTCAATCCTCGTTTGAAATAC
>JAPXFY010004249.1:5000-12500 GCA_030674185.1 Monoplex corrugatus | reverse complement strand
ATATGAAGTAGTGAGCAAGATGAGCTTTGAAAACAGTGACAATGATAAAAGTGACACAAAAGGAAGAGTTTTAAAAAGAAAGAAAAAGAAAGAAACGAACAAACAAAAAAGGAAATGGAAAAAAAGAAAAAATAGAGGGAAAATAACAAACAAACAAACAAACGAAATCATAGGACAGAGAGAAAAATGCTATCTATGAGAGTGTGAAATTCACAATGCTTATGCTTTTTGAAATGCAGCCCTCGCCCAAAAAGGTCTACACTGCACATAAAATATACATGAATTATCATGAATATTTCAATAATACAAACATCAAAGGTACATTACGGATCAAATACATTTTAAAAAGTCTTTATGTTTATTAGTTTAATCACTATGAAAAATGTTAGCGACTACTCTGACTGTCAGATAGTATTGGAGCTACTTCATTCGTGAGATGTGTTGTGCACTTCTTATCAAAGCTTGTGATAATGAGACAATATGGCATGTTTTCTGGTACTGTCTTCCGAAGAGTGGCTCGTGAATGCATAATGCTTGGTTTTATGAAGAGTTTCTCACTTTAAAACAGAAACAGTATCTAAGCAAGTCACTACAGCAGTGACAGAAGAACAAGAGAAAGGCCCTGGAAAGTGGGTGATGACTGCGTGAAGGCTACAAACTAAAAGAAAGGTAAGGAACCACAGCAAATGGCAGAAGAAAGCCTGCAAGTGATAGACCACTGTAGCCTCCTCCACAAATATAAAGTTCGATACCTGTAGTTCACGCTGATTCCGAAACTTCTTTGGTTTGAAACACATCCTGGATGAGTCACCTACCTTGTCTAGTTGTTTCAGCAGTTTGTGAGGTTCGTCGTTCTTTGTGGAAAGGACTGTTGTGTTATCCATAAACACTTCTACAGGGGAATTTTGAACTGCTCACTGCTGCTTTCAAGATGACTTCCTTTATCAACACGAACAGTACTGGAGAAATGATATGGCCCAGTTGCTGCCCCGACTTCCAAACTGATTCCGTTTGTCGTGTTTTGCTTTGAGGAGAACATCATTGAGAAACCATGACAGTACATGTTCAGCATTTCTCGGATTTATTTGACATTATACATCTTGACACAGATTAATAAGTTCAAATACTTGGGAACGGTCATGTCATCAGACGGCAGATGCACATCGGAAATAGCTGGCAGAATCGGCCAAGCCAAAACAGCATTCAAGAAGATGACAAGCATTCTTACCAACAAATGCCTATCAATTAACATCAGGAAGAGAATCCTTGAATGTATTATATAGAACCAATACTGTTATACGGATGTGAAGCGTGGACAGTCAGCAAGCAAAGCCGGAGCAAGATTGAGGCAGCCGAGATGTGGTTCCTAAGAAGAAATTTGAGAGTTCCATGGACAGCAAAGAAAACAAGCGAGACAGTCTTGATGGAGGCAGACACAAGTAGATCACTCATAAGGAAGATTGGGAAAAGACAGGCAACATTTATAGGCTATTTTAATAGGAAGGGGGATTTGGAGCACCTGGTCACAACGGGAAAGCTGGATGGAAAGAGAGCACCAGGTAGACCCAGGGAGAAAATGCTGGACGGACTTGCAGAGTGGCTGGGGACGAGGAGGGTGGGGGAGATGCTAGGGGCAACGAGAGATAGAGACAGATGGAAGTCCATGATCGCCAACGCAATGCGTCAGGGCACCTGATGATGATGATGACATCTTGACAGCCAGTGGAATCATCTTGTGCGGGACTGATCCATACGCATATACCAGATCGAGCCACACCACATCGAGGTCTTTCATCCGTGCTTAACGTCTTTGGACTGCTTTGCTAATCACCGTTACATGCTCTACACTGCTAGGCATTCCCACGATGTTCCTTTTTGGACTGACACATCCAAATAACCAGTTTCTGTTAAGTACCTAGTCAGCTTTGTTGCCATGACAAAGAAGAAGATTTTCCGTTCAATGTTCAAAGGTGATATTGGTTTAAACCGGCTGATATCACTCAAATTCTGATCTTTTGCAATGTATTAAATACACGTTCTGATTCTTTATTCGTGGTTTGTTTTTCTTGATTCTGTTTGCTTGAACGCGGGCAGTCACACTTGTTTTGGATGTCTACTGGCTGGTGATCTTCTAGTTCCTCCATGTAGAGCTTATCAGTTTGTGGATCCCTTCAAGGATAGTTGAGCATTTAGTTTACAGTAAATAACGTTTTGCCAAAGGGTCTTCTGGATGGAGCAGTCGACTGGGAGTGTACAGCAGACCTCCCAGAGTGGAGAAATTACCCAGATGTCATCAGCAAGACAGGCATGAGACCAGACATCGCTCTCCACTCTGACTCCTCGAAACAAGTGATTCTGATAGAACTCACTGTGCCATACGAAAGCAGAATGGAAGAAGCACATATCTACAAGACCGAAAAATACGCCGGTCTTGCCAGCACCCTGAAGAAAGCAGGTCTGCGGGTCAAAATCTTCGCCATAGAGGTCGGGGCAAGAGGGTTTGTGGGCACCTCCGCTTATGATCTCATGAAACAACTCGCCATTTCTGGGAAGAAGAGGACTAGAGCCCTTAAAGCGATGGCAGAGGCAGCAGAAAGGAGCTCAAGCTGGATCTGGGCAAGGAGGAACGAAAAAAGTGAACTTCATAAGGATTAAATTCCCTACAGATGATGTGTGCCCCGTTAGCACATTGGTAAAACCGCGTACCGCAGTTCTGAAGCGCAGAATCGCCCAGGTTCGATCCCCGGCGTGGGAAAAAAAAAAAAAAAAAAAAAAATAGACAACAGCAGAAGGGCATCCAGGAGTCATGACATGGATGTGGCCCGGCCCCCCGAGAGTGTAAGGAATTCAGGGCCGAAACACTTGTCTAAAGGGGGTTACTTCTCTGAAGACCTTCTGTTGTCTAGCTCTCCCTAGAGTTTCTTTCTACCTGCACATGGTCAGTCCATTGACTTCCGGGAATAGTTCGGAGGACATTCGGGAAAGACCGAAGGACACTGGGAAAGACTAGATCTGCGGGCTTTGTGGGTTGGCTTCCCACCTTGCCTTTGATAACATGCCACGAGTTTTTCAAATGAAAGATGCTCCCAGGATTCACCGAAAGGGGGAGAGAATGATGAATCCATCGGCACTGACTCCATCACGACTGGAAACGCACAACGGACCATGATTAATGACCAGTTGGAATTTCCGTGTGCGTGTGGAAGGAGATTCACCACCAAACGCGGCATGAAGATCCACAGGACAAAAATGGGCTGTTTGAAGACACATACGAACCAGCAGCAGCGCACTGCGATAGCAGGTGAGACGTTGGATGACCAAGGCCAGGAATTAAACCATAGTGCCAAGGACATCCACGCTGACGGTTCTGATGCGGATTTTGCACAAGCTCTTAACGCCAAACGTGGAAAACTCAATTTGCCGCCTGCCGGTGCAAAAGAACAATGGGAGAAATTAGATGAGGAACTTGTCCTTAAGCTGAATGCGCTAATAGGGAACAGTACGCTGGAACACAAACTTGACACATACGGAGACATCATATACTCTATCTGCAGGGACACTTATGGAGTGAAGCAGCCAAAGACGAAAACGCCTCCCCAGAAATCCAGAAGACAGCAACAGATGGAGAGCATCCGGAGGGAGAAAAGGAAGCTTAAAAAGCGAATGAAAACTGCCTCAGAATTCGAGAAGCAAGGGCTCCTGGAACTCTGGAAAGATCTGAAGGCCAAACACAATGCTCTCAGCAAAGTGGAATCAGCAAGGCGAAGAAAGAGCAAAAAGAAGAAGACTCAAGATCGTTTCTTCAAAGATCCCTTTGACTTTTCAAGAAAGCTGTTTGAACAACCCAAATCAGGGACTCTCACAGTGGGCAAGGAAACCCTAGAGCAGCATCTCAGGGAAACATATTCCGATTCTCAGCGCGAGGCACCACTTGAAATCCAGAATCTGGTTTGGCCTGCAGCGCCAGAAGGAAAATTCAATAACAAACCACCAACACTGGATGAAGTGAAGAACGTAGTAAAGAAAGCCAGAGCCAAGTCAGCACCTGGACCAAACGGAATACCATACCTGCTCTACAAGAAATGCCCAAAAGTGCTCGAGTGGCTCCACAAGATGATTCGATCAGCATGGAGGAACCAGAAGATCAGCGACCAATGGATGAGAGCTGAAGGAGTGTACATTCCGAAGGAGCAGAACTCCAGCAGCATCAATCAGTTCAGGCCAATATCACTTCTGAACGTCGAGGGGAAAATCTTCTTCTCTGTTATGGCAGCAAGATTGACAAAATACCTGACTGAAAACAAGTATCTGGATATGTCAGTCCAAAAGGGAGGCATACCAGGAATGCCTGGATGCTTGGAACATGCCACGTTGATTTGGGATGCCATCCAAAAAGCAAGAACAGAGAAGAGAGACATTGACGTAGTTTGGCTTGATCTGGCGAATGCATATGGATCAGTTCCACACGATATGATCCAGCTGGCTCTTGAAATGTATCACATCCCAGAAAACATCCGAACAATGCTGAGGAAGTATTTCCAAGGGTTCTCAATGCGGTTCTCTACCAAAGAATACACCACGGACTGGATAGACCTAGAGGTGGGCATTGCAATGGGCTGTGCAATCTCTCCCATACTGTTCGTGTTGGCAATGGAAGTCATCTTGAAAGCTGCAATGAAGAGTTCAGGTCCAGTTTGTTTGTGTGTGTGTGTTTGTTTGTGTGTGATTGTTTGTTTGTTTGTGTGTGTGTGTGTGTGTTTGCGTGTGTGTGTGTGTGTGTGTGTGTGTGTGTGTGTGTGTGTGTGTGTGTGTGTGTGTGTGTGTGTGTGTGTTTGTGTCAGTATGAATGTGTGTATGTGTGTTTGCGTGTGTGTTTGCGTGTGTGTGCATGTATGTGTGTGTGTGTGTGTGAATGTGTGTGTATGTATGTATGTGTGGGTGTGTATGTGTGTGCGTGTTTATAAGTAATAATGTGTGTGTGTGTGTCAGTGTGAGTGGTGTGTGTGAGTGAGAGAGTTTGTGAGCATGTGCGCGCGAGCGCTTGCTTGCACGTGTATGTGTGTATGTGTGTCAGTGTGAATGTGTGTATATGTGTGTGTGAAAGAGAGAGAGAGAGAGAGAGAGAGAGAGAAAGAGAGAGAGAGAGAGAAAGAGTGCATGTGGGTATCTGTGTGTGTGTGTCAGTGTGAATGTGTGTATATGTGTGTGTGGAAGAGAGTGAGAGAGAGATAGAGAGATAGAGATAGAGATAGATAGAGAGAGAGATCAGAGAAAGAGTGCATGTGGGTATCTGTGTCTGCGTGTGTGTGTGTGTATACGTGCGCGTGTACGTATATGTAGACAGTGTGATGCGTGCGTGCCTCTATTTGTGTGTGTGTATGTGTGTGTGTGTGTGTGTGTGCGTGTGTGTGTATGTGTGGTGTGTACGTGTGCGTGTGTGTATGTATATGTGTGTGTACGTGTGCGTGTGTGTCTATTTGTGTACGAGTGCGTGTGTGTGTATTTGTGTGTGTGTGTGTGTTTGCATGTGTGTGGGTGTGAGTGTTGTAAAGTACAGGTGTACAGAGCATGTGTGCTGAGCACACTTCTCTACTCTAGTGAAGCCTGGACCACATACGCCAGCCAAGAAAAGAGGCTCAACATTTTCCATCTCCGCTGCTTGCGACGCATCCTCGGCATCCAATGGCAAGACAAGGTGACCAACACAGTGGTCCTCCGTCGTGCAGGCCTACAGACCATCTTTGCCCTTCTAAGCGAACGCCGACTACGCTGGCTTGGCCATGTGCGTCGAATGGAGGATGGACGCATACCAAAAAACATTCTCTACGGCGAACTGGCAAACCGGAAGCGAACTCCAGGACGCCCACAGCTACGCTTTGTAGACGCATGCAAAAGGGACCTTAGAAGCTCAGGGATTGACCCAGGATTCTTGGGAGACTCTGGCGGAAGACAGGGCAGCGTGGCGGACAGCCATTCAGCAAGGGTTTGTGAATGCGGAGAGGAAGAGAGCAGAAAGCGCAGATGAGAAAAGGGCTGTTCGCAAGCAACGTTCCAGAAACCAGACAATAGCGAATCAATATGTATATGGCAGATGTGACAGAGATTGCCACTCAAGAATCGGCCTGCACAGCCACAGCAGAAAATGCACGTCATGACCACAACGCCTCCCGGTGCAGACTATCATCTCCTGAGATGTAAAGAGGCCGATATGTATGTATGTATACTGTACCGGGGAAGTCAGCTATGTGAACTGGTTTCCTTGTTGTCTTTTGCGTGTTTCTGAAAAAAACAAGACTAGTAATCTAAAACTTTGCACCTGGTTCCTTTCATTAATCATGTGCACGTATATATATTACATTTCATTTTCATGTTTTTTCTTCTTCATCAACCTGTTCTTGAGTGCTGTAACTTCAGTCTGTTAAATGATCTGACTGATTCAATCCGTATTTAGACGCAATTGTAAGCGTTTGAATTTTCAGCGTTTTATTTCAATTTTTGTTGTTAACATGCTGTCTAGAGGTTTTAATGATAGTCTGATCAATGATCTTACTGATTCCGTTTGCAGCTAGACGTGATTGTAAGAGTTGAAATTTTCTGCGTTTTACATGCATAAAATGTTGGCTAATATGCTGTGATGTTGTTTAGAGGACAGTCTGGTTAAACATAAATAAAACAAATTTTTACTCATTTTCCTCGGCTCAACAAGGCATCAGGAAACGTTTGCTGCTGTCTTTCATCCCTACGCTTTGCATATCTGTTCCTTTGTTGTCTTGTTGTTTTGTTTTGTTGTTCGTCCTCCGTTGTCGAAGAAGACCACGACTTCAATTTTGACTGGATGGTTGGCGATTGTGGGTCTGGATGTGGCTGGTGAGGCCAATCCGGGACAGGAAAGCTCGCCCACACGTAGGGCAAACGTCGGTTGGTGCAACCGTAGAACTGGAGGTCATTCGCGCCTTGCGCGCTTCTCGTTTTCTTAGAGCCTCTGCTGTACGTCTTCTCTCTGCTGCTTCTGCTCCGACGGCCAGCTTGTCTCACCAGTTCGGTCGATCTAGTGCAAAAGTCTCCAAGGTATTGGAGTTGATGCCCAGGTCGTTGATGGATACTATGAGACAATCCTGAAAGCGTTTCTTTTGGCCACCAACTGAGCCCTTCCCTTGGCTTAGTTGTCCATACATAAGTATATTGTTTTGTACGTACCCTAACAGTTTTCAGTTTCAGTTTCAATTTTTCAAGATGACGTCTCTGTACTCGGAATGAATTCCATATGCACTAACGTCACAGGTCCTTGCAATGGAGAAGGTCCAGAATAACCATGGCACAAGTCTTGCATATAAACCCACGAGCTGGCCAGGTCCTGAGGTCCTACCTAGATAGTTCCATAACTCTGGGTCGTAGGGGCGTGAGATGGAAGAGATTTCAACTTTTCTCGGGGCCAGCATTAAGAGGGGTGCCAGTTTCTTCTCCCTCGCATCAAAATCTTATTCATATTCACATTCTTTT
>JAPXFY010004248.1:12500-18691 GCA_030674185.1 Monoplex corrugatus | reverse complement strand
TTCAGCTACTCCGCAAGTCCGTCTAGCATTTTCTCCTACGTCTACCTGGTGCTCTGTTTCCCTCCAGCTTTCCCGTTGTGACCTGGTGCTCCAAATCCCCCTTCCTCATAAAATGGCCTATAAACTTGCCTGTATTTTCCTAATCTTCCTTATGAATGATCTACTTGTGTCAGCCTCCATCAAGACTGTCTCGTTTGTTTTCTTTGCTGTCCATGGAACTGTCAACATTCTTCTTAGAAACCACATCTCGGCTGCCTCAATCTTGTTCTGGCTTTGCTTGCTGACTGTCCACGCCTCACATCCGTACAACAGTATTGGTTCTATATAACATTCAAGAACACTCTTCCTGATGTTAACTGATAGGCTAAGTTGGATGTAATGCGTCTAGTGTGTCGGCTAGTGACTGCGTGCTTGTCACTCTCACTTTCACAGCCTGCACCGCTGGCTAGCACTGCTGCTTGCAGCTATGCGAAAAGAAGAGCAGAATGCGTAAGTCTCTTCCTGTCAGTACATAGCCTCTCCATCAGCAAGCCCTATGTTGTGCCTTCTCGTGGCGATAGGCGGTAACTGAGCACCCCACGGACTCAGACTAAATCTCGTGGGACTCGGAGGAGGTCTGGCCCCCAGACGTGCGGCACGCAGGCCCATTGGCGTGTGGATATGCCCTGGTGCCCACGAACCAGATCCCCAAGCTATGGGTAAATAGCTCCACTGCCTTGTGGACATCTCGGGAGAGAATAAGGCTAAGGGAGTTAACTCTAAAAAAATCACCCCTACTGCCTTGTAGGTTGTCGTGGGAACGACAAAGGCTAGCGGAGAGACCGTAAAGAAACCGATGGAAGGCAACGGGAAACCACCATTGTAATTCCCCAGGATTTTCATGGATGAATAAACAAAATCAAAATGAAGATAACGACGTAAATAGGTGCTCCTGTGGAGCACCTTCGTCCGGTAGGGACCGTCATGCGGCACAGGTGACACCAGACCGTCAGCCAGCTACTGCGACTAACGTCAGACTCCGAAATATTAAAATAGCAACATGTAACATCAGAACACTGTTGCAGAAGGGAAAATTAGCCAACATTAAAATGGAGATGGAAAGGCTTAACATTAGTATTTTAGGACTAGGGGAAGTGAGATGGAAGGGGGCAGGCATGATAACATCAGGAGAATACACAGTGATATACTCTGGTGGTAATTCACATGAAAGAGGAGTAGGCATCATAATGGACAAAGACAAATCAAATTGGGAGGCAAACCATTTGATATCAACATCATTCAGGTGTATGCACCAACATCCGCAAGTACTCAGGAAGATGAATGGTGGGAAAGCAAATTAAGTTCACCATTATTTTCATCAGTAGAGAATAACATCGTTGGGTCATCTGACCAGAATGCAAGCCCGCTAGTTAGCTCAGCAAACATACAACATAAAGAAACGTGGATTTAAAGCGAGAGGCATACCAAGGAAGACATTGATCGATGGCGTGAAGTGTGAAGGAGACACTGATGTCAAAGGGCATTTCTCCACTTCAGGCTTTCCAGCTCTCTGCTGACCGTCAACTTTGTCTCTCCAGGTCACCCATTATGATACAAGCAGACCGACAAGGGGAGAAAGAGAGAGAGAGAGAGAGAGAGAGAGAGAGAGAGAGAGAGAGAGAGAGAGAGAGAGAGAGAGAGAGAGAGAGAGAGAGATCTGATTACATTAAAGTTCGACAGTCAGGTTTATCATTTTGCCCCCTTCTTTTTGACAGTTCACGTAATGAATACAAATAACTTGTAATACCGTATGCTTTGTTGTACACAAATGAATTTTGGTCTGTCGTATTTATTGTTTTTCTTGCTGTAAAAAGTGCGACGGCATGCTTGGACATGAATTGTTTGCGCTATACAAACAGATTTCTTCTTTTTCTTCATAATTTTGTCATTGTGGCTGTTACTACCACTACACTACTTCTACTATCACTACTGCTACTACTACTACTGCCACCACTTACTACTACTACTACTACTACTACTACTATTACTAGCAATAGCAGTGTCATTCGTCTTCTTCTCCCCCTTCTTCTTCTTCTTCTTCTTATTGTTATTATTATTATTATCATTTTCTTTAACCATTATCATAACCATCATTATCATTATTCATTATTGTTATTATCACCATTATCATTATCATGTTGCGACGCCTTTTGCAGGCTAAGGTGGCCATATGGGCTCCAGGTGCAATCATCTGCAGTTTATGCTTTCTGGTAGTCATCCTCTTCCGGTTTATACCGGAAACAAAAGGGAAAGAACTGCCGAGCACGATCGAGGACATCAAGGCATGGAACGCGGTGCAGGATAAACCTGAAACCATAAACACAAAACTGTGATACTGTAGACAGCTGCCCAAGTAAATCTCAACGTCTACTTCGTTACAATAAGAGACATGTTTGGACCAGAACAGTTCCCAGTGTACAAGTGATTAATCTGTAAACATGAACATAACTGATTACAAACCATGCCTCAGTTTGTTTTAATAATAAACTTTACTTACATGTTAGTCAGTTAGTCAGCCAGGCATAGCAAACTTGCCCCACAATATTGTAAACAGTATACGACATTTTGATGGGATGGACTTCAAACATGTTTCTAAATATATTGTAAAAATAAACACAATGCGTCGCTCACAAAAGAAACCAAAAACATTCAAAATTAATCTCTATCGGTGTGATGCCATTTTATACAGGTGTATGTATCTATTTTGTGTACGATCTACCTGCTTTTGTACTAAGTTTAGTTCAAATCGCTTATGATTCGATAGAAACTGGCCTTGGTTTAATTTCAACGGATGCATAAAATTCTGTGCAAGATATTTAGAAAACAAGGCGATTTGTTCATATATCTATGTTTGTCTTTGTTGGTTTTATCTTTGTACATAATTTGTAAACAGATGCACGTTAAATAATATTCTACTAGGAGCTGTATCTTATTGTTGTTGTTTCTAGGGTTGACACGTATTTGCTTAACGTGTATCTGCATTTTTTTCTCATGCTTTTGTAATGCTCTTCATCAACTGACATATGAAGGTCACTATTTTGTTATAATTCAGTTTACAATCTCTTTGAGGTTGCAAGTCTTACGGTTTATCTACTTACGTTTGTGTTATATCTTATCTTTGTGTGTGTGTGTGTGTATGTGTGTGTGTGTGTATGTGTGTGTGTGTGTGTGTGTTGTGCTTGTAATAAAAACAATGAAAAGAGCAAGCAAATAAGTGCACGCGCCACACACACACACACACACACATATCTATCTAGCGCGCACATACACACACATATCTATCTGTTTACATAGAAATCTATTTATGTATATCTTTATATCTATACATCTCTCTCTCTTTCTCTGCCACAAGTACATCTTCCACCCTCTCTGTCCTCAGCCACCCTGCAAGTCCGTCTACTATTTTCTCCCTGGTCTGCCTGGTGCTGTCTTTCCCTCCAGCTTTCCTGTTGTGACAAGTAGCTCTAATTCCCCTTTCCTCATAAAATGGCCTGTAAATGTTGCCCGTCTTTTCCTAGTCTTCCTTATGAATGATCTTCTTGTGTCTGCCTCCACCAAGATTGTCTCGTTTGCTTTCTTTGCTGTCCATGGAACTCGCAACATTCTTCTTAGAAATCACGTGTCGGCTGCCTCAATCTTTTCAGTCTTGTAGATGTGGGCTTCCTTCTGTCTATCTATATCTAGCTATCTGCTTGTTGACTGTCTACGCCTCACAACCGTATAAAACTATCGGTTCTATATAACATTGAAGAACTCTCTTCCTGATGTTCATTGATAGGCATTTGTTGGTAAGAATGCTTTTCATCTTCTTGAATGCTGGTTTGGTTTTGCCATGCGGTGATTTAATAAAGTGGACAATATATATATATGTGTGTGTGTGTGTTTTGTGTGTGTGTGTGTGTGTGTGTGTGTGGTGTGTGTGTGTGTGTGTGTGTGTGTGTGTGTGTGAGTGTGTGTGTGTGTGCGTTTAAAGACAATATTCAAACCAACCAGCTGGTCACCAACTGTCCTTTAAACCGTTCAACCAACCTCACAGCCAACCGTATAATCATAGAATTCACTAGAGAACCAACAATCCAGTCAATTAATCACCAACCAACCAACCAACCAACCAACCAACCAGCGACTGACCAACCAACCGATCGACCAATCAACTAACCAACCAACCAATCAACCAACCATCCAACCAACCAACCGACCAACACCAACCAACCAAAGATACACCCTTCCCCGACAACCCCTGCCACTAAACCGTTCAGATTTATGAACTCACAGGAAACAAACAACAGACTGCGAAGATGAAGTGTTGCACCAATGAGATGGTTCAGTTTCAACGTCCACATTGTAACTCTATACGTCTGTCTCAAAGCTTATGAATAATGAAACAGCTCAGTCTAAATCTCATACTGTGTATGTGTGTATGTGTGTGTGTGTGTGTGTGTGTGTGTGTGTGTGTGTGTGTGTGTGTGTGTGTGTGGTGTCGTGTTCGTTTTATTTCTTTTAACGTCTATTCACATATGTGCTTTTAGACGGGAGAAAAAAAAAAGGTGCGTAAGGAATGAATGAATCTATGTAATCATGAAGGCATTGTATCAGTTAAGGTAACAATTAATGTAACATCAAACAAATTAACGAACAAAAGAAAAAACATCAGAACATTATATCAGTCAGGCTTCATCGGATTTCTCGGGGCTGTGTGGGAGTTACATGTATATATAAAACAATTGGGCCGAATCAAAGGAAACGATCTACAGGACTGTGCAGTAAACGTCTAGCAATGTGTAAATACAGAGTGAAATCAGTATGTTTCTGTTTTAAGTTTGTAAATGACGCAGGGAAATAAGGTCGCATTCGCTGACAACACAAAAGGTGTGTGTGTGTGTGTGTGTGTGTGTGTGTGTGTGTGTGTGTGTGTGTGTGTGTGTGTGGCGTGCGTGCGTGATTGCGTGCATGTGCGCGCGCGCGGTGTGTGTTGTGAGAGAGAGAGAGAGAGAGTATGTGTGTGTGTGTGGAGAGAGAGAGAGAGAGGAGAGAGAGAGAGTGAGTGTGTGTTTGCGTGCGTGTGCGTGTGTGCGTGTGTGTGTGTGTGTGTGTGTGTGTTGTGTGTGTGTTTTGTATGTGTGCCTGTGAGTGTGAGCGCGCGTGTACACAAACACACACCAGATACAAAAGGTTTGTTTGTAATCCTACGCTTGACAAAGGCCAGTTGCGCCTGTCGTGTCTTGTTGTATTAAATACGAGTTCTTATTCTTCTTTCGTGTTTGTTTTCCTTCTGGTTCCTGTTTGCTTGAACGCAGGCAGTCACACTTGTTTTGGATAAAGCAAATGTGTCAGCAAACTGTTCAGTGTAGTATGAGTGTTTTTGACCAGACTCAGAGTAACTCCTTCAATCCACAAGACAGAAGACAGACGACAGAATCGAACGTTAACCCTTTGACTTCTGCAACTTATCAGCAACCTGCATTGTCAAGCATCCGAGCAATGCAAATACTTAACCCTTTGATTCCATCATCCCATCCACCAGCTTCCTGCATAGAGGGAATCAAAGGTTAAGTTTTTGCTGTTGGTAGATAGGGCGCAAGAGTCAAAGGATTAAAACACCGGTCTTCCAGATGAAAGGTCTGGGAATCGGGCCAGCCTAGGTGCCACCTGATGAGCAGAACGGAGATTTTTCCCATCTTCCTGGTCAACATTTTTTTAGGATCATGGCACATAAGCAGTTTACTTTGCGCTCACCATTTTTTGGGGGTCACATTTTCTGCGTCACCTTACCAGCCACAGAAGCTGGGACAGTTTTCACGACACTCTGATGAAGGTGACGATGATGATGATAATCATGATGCTATGGAGCTCCGTTCTGGGTTGAGGCTGCGTGTCAGGGCTGTACTCTGCACTTACTATCATAACATATAGCATGCTCCATAAATCCTGTGAACTGGACCCTATTCCCACAACACTTCTGTACGAGAATCGTGAAGCTTTTTTGCCTACAGTTAATATTAGGAAAAGAGTTCTTGAATGTTATATAGAACCGATAATGTTATAGACTGTGAGGCGTGGACATTCAACAAGCCAGAACAAGATTGAGGCAACCGAGATGTGGTTTCTAAGAAGAATGTTGAAAGTTCGATTGACAGCAAAGAAAACAGATG
>JAPXFY010004248.1:0-7500 GCA_030674185.1 Monoplex corrugatus | reverse complement strand
ATAGAAGAAAAATATTCATTCGTAGTTTGCCGATTTGCCAAGAAGGCAAACACCTTAGTCTCCTCCTGTGAACTTCTGTTGCTTGGTGGCGTATCAAGCCCTCTCTGTGTTAGTTGCACCAGCAAACTCAAAGAGAGTATCATTCTGCCCGTCCGCTGCCCATCTTAATAGATTTTGGTGATGTCAGCTTATTGTTCTGTTCGACCCCCCCCCCCCCCCCCCCCTTCTCCCCAAATAGTCAGAAATTAGTTCTTTGTGTAAACGTGTTCTAGCGTATGGTTAGGTTAAAAAAAACGTTTTGAACTTACTTGATACACTTAGAAAAATCTGCTGGAGGTTGTGTGTGTGTGTGTGTGTGTGTGTGTGTGTGTGTGTGTGTGTGTGTGTGTGTGTGTGTGTGTGTGTGTGTGTGTGTGTGTTGTGTGTGTGTGTGTGTGTGTTTGGGCAGATATTTGATGCGAGTGTTAGATTAAAACCTGCAACAGTAAGTCAGCTTCGTTCGACTTTCCAAAGCTGGGGTACCTTTGGGATTCCATGGTGACCTCTCTGTGCTGGACTCAAGGACGCGATGGTGGCCGAGATGTGCTTTATCTGGAAAAGGAGTTGTCCTTCCCTTGTTTGCCACAGGTGTCGCGCCGTCTCGGCAGCGCCATGTTGTGGACTTCTTCAAAGGTCTGCTGTGTGCTATGATATTCAGTTGGAAAACAGCAGTCCCTGTGTTTTCACGTTGCGTCGACACAATAGTCTTCAATCCTGTTTGTGTGAGTGACAGTATGTGTGTGCATAATACAGAGAGCTACAGTTACAGTGTGACGTGACAAGCCGTTGATCGGGAGAACATGACAGTGGCTCTATTGTGATTGATGTTGACAGTCAGGGCTATTATGTCATAGACTTCCATCTTGTGCGTGTATGGGCATACATTTCATGCTTCTTCAAGATGGGTCGTGTCAGGGTTGTTGTAGTTGTTGCTGTTGCATATTCATACCTGATTATTTTTTCTTTCCTTCGTTAATGCAATTGCATTCAGCGTGCAACCAGTTCAGGAGTATTGTGGTTACGGGAGCGGGACCTTACCTCCTTTTAGATGTAGTGGTTGATTGGGGATGTGAGTGTTGAGCTTGTGTGTGTGTGTGTGTGTGTGTGTGTGTGTGTGTGTGTGTGTGTGTGTGTGTGTCTGTGCGTGTGTGTATGTGTATGTGTGTGCGTGTGTTTGTGTGTGTGTATGAGTGTGTGTGTGTGTATGTATGTGTGTTTGTGTGTGTATGAGAGTGTGTGTTGTGTGCGTGTGTGTGCGTGTATGTGCGTGTGTATGTGTGCTTGTGTACGTATTAGTAAGACTGTTTTTCTGCAGTTTCTGTTTGCATGTGTGTGTATTAGGAAGTTTCTGAATGGATCTTTTCTCATATTTGGGTAACACTTTGAGACAATTAAGAAGTTGCGAATGCTTAATATTGGAAGCCATGGAGCCAAGGTTAAAGGCAAAATGACCCAAAACAGTCTGTTTCAGCTCATTTTCAGGAAAAGTTTGTAAACAATACTTCCTCAGAATCTCCGACAATATTTACATTCTGTTTTCACTGTTGTGATAATCCACCATTGTCCTCGCTTCGCGTTAAATGTTAACCCTTTGACTCCCGCACTCTGTCTACTGGCATCCTGCATTGTCAACCATGCTAGCAATGCAAAACCATGCTAGCAATGCAGGAAGCTGGTGGTGAGGGTGAGGGAGTCAAAGGGTTAAGTTTTTGCAGTTGCTGGATAGGGTGCAGGAGTAAAAGGGTTAATTATGTGCTGCGCTGCTTGTTCATGATCACCGTGATCTCAGAAAGTACAAACAATGGATTTTCTGTCATAAATTTTGACTGAAAAAGGGAGATTATTAAAATGGCTTGATGGGACATTGAAAAGTACAAACACTGGATTTTGTGTGATCATTTTTGTATGAAAAAGGAAAGTTGTTAAAATGGCTTGATCGTGTTTGTTGCCCTGTGTTAAGTGGATAGTTGTGGTGGATGGAGTGGGTTGGGCTTACAAGGTGTTGGAGGAAAGGGGAAGATGGAGAGAGAGAAACAGACAAAAGGCACAGAGACCATGAACGCTGCGAACGAGTGTCAACTGTTGGTAGCAGGCCAAGAGTGTACAAACTAATGTCACCTTTGTTGACAAGATCTTACCACCCTTTCCACCACCACCCTCCTGCTCTTTCACTTGTCTCCGTCTCCTGAATCCCAAACACTACAAAACTCTGATACTGACACGCGCAGCACAAAGCTGTGTCAGTTCCACACCCATTTATTGCAAGGTAAACTAATTTCTTTTCCCAACAAGAACGTTTTAAGAAAATTCATACTGACTGAATGAATAGAACAAACAAAAAAAGTATAAGCATATGTAAAGAAAATAATGATAAGACAAGAAATCGTTGATGACGTTAGCTATAAGCTGATGGCACTTGAATCAACGTCTTACAAAATACATGTCATGATGTGCTTTAGAGAGTCTTGAAGGAACATTAATAAAGAAAGATTAGGAACGGATATGCAACATTTACAGGACATTTTACGAGACAAGAGAAATTAGAGCGCCTAATCACAACAGGAAAGCTGGAGGGAAAAACGCACCAGGTAGACCCAGGGAGAAAATATTGGACGGACTTGCAGAGTTGTTGAAGACAGTGAGGGTGGCAGATGTACTTGCAGTGACAAGCTGTTCCATCATTTGAAAGGAGTTCAAATCTGTATGTTACGTCTCAACAGCGCCTAATTCGGCCTCTACTTTTTTCCTTAGTTTGCACAGAAAATCGAAATGAACGTCTAGTCTTTCGGAAGGGAACGAAAAACGAGATGGACTCATGTGCATTCTGGCTGTGCACGCTAAAGATCCCAGTGTAGATGAAAATCGTGAAGAACAGGGCATTGCCTGGCTGCCTTGGTATAAAACATTAGAGAGGTAGGTTGCTTTCCCAGGTCCCATCCCTTGAAGTCTGGTTAGCCTTCTTGCCTTTCTCAAGTTAAAAATATGAATATGAATATAAATTTGAAGCGACAGAGAGGGATGGACACCATCCTCGTGGTGCTAGCCCTAGGAAAAGTTGAGGACTTTGCCGCCTCACACCCCTATTACCTCAGTGCTATGGAACAATCTAAGTAGGACGTTAGGACCTAGCCAGCTCATGGGTTTATGAGCAGGCTTAAGGCTTGTGCAGTGATCAGTCTGGATTTTCTCCATCACATGGCACCTGTGATGTTAGTGCATATGGAATTCATTCCGAGCACAGAGACGTCATTTTGAGAAATTGAAACTGAGACTGAAGCAGCGACAGGGGCCATGATTGCCAGCACCATGCGGCATGGCACATGATGATGAAGGTGTGGTTGACAAAATAATTGATGTCTTGAAAACGCATATGCATTACATATATAAGTAGATATATATATTGGTCTATGAATGTATTATATTTACATGTGTGTATATATATGTATATATGTATATATATATGTATAGATATGTATGTATGTATGTTATGTACATACAAACACATATATGTATACATACATAATACATACATACATACATACATACATACATACATACATACATACATACATCATGGGGGATTTTTAGGCATCTCCACCATCTGTCATGGGAAGAATTTTGGGTGATCATGTATCACGGGATGGATTTTGGGTAATGTTCTGGAGTGTGGGGGATAGTTGTGTGGGGTTGCCATTCTGTCTAGAGATCACACACAACAACGAGGAGGGAGAGAGTTGAGTAGAAACACACTAAGCATACTAGCAATAAGTTTCAAAAGCAGTCCTCTGCCAGGTTGAGTGGCCTCTCTCTCACTATGATCGTCAACTCTCTGCCCATTCTGTCTTCCGTATCTGTATTCCCCCCCTGTGTTATTTTCCCTTTTCATTTATAGAGCGTGAAACAGAACACACTGGGCTCTGACCCCACCTATCTTAAGACGACTTTGAGAAGGTTCTGCTACTTGAGAATGCATGGAGGGGGGTTGATGTGGACAAGCACAGGCCAGAACCTGTCCACTGAAACAATGGGCCGCTCTCTTTCATTGGGGCGATCCTCGAACATAGCTGCGTGTACAGCCTGCTCTATTGTTTACTTGTCTCGTTTACAGTGTAATATAAATGTGAGATCAGCTGTGCTACCAGATGTTAATTAATCCTAAGCCATCAGTTGAGAGGCTAGTTTGTCTGGCTGGCCAGACCTTGTCCACTTCATGTTTCACTCTGAAGTACTGGTAAGGGCCTATTTCTACTTGAGGGGTTGTACGTTGATTAATCCTAAGCTTTCACTACAGGCTAGTTCGCCTGCCTTGCCAGACGTTGTCAACATCTTGGCTCAGACTGAAGTACATGTATGGGCCTGTTTCTACATGAGTCATTTCTGCGATTCATACATAGGTAGATACATACAAAAAAATTACAAAGATGAGT
The DNA here is from genome assembly GCA_030674185.1 of Monoplex corrugatus. Lineage (NCBI taxonomy): Eukaryota > Metazoa > Mollusca > Gastropoda > Littorinimorpha > Ranellidae > Monoplex > Monoplex corrugatus. The sequence continues at coordinate 3,034 of JAPXFY010004248.1, read as the reverse complement.
ATGATTGTCACCACGAAAATTCAAGTAATTAAGTAAGTAAACTTCTATCATTTCAAAAAAGAACACTAAATTTTACTTATTCAACTCGGAAGACAGATTAATGCTTCTTCGTCTTTACTCCCCGCTATCTGATTCTCAACTGACTACATGTATATACATTCAAGTGAACAGCAATCAGTTATCATTTAAACGAATATCATCCCATGCTGCTATCACCTGGCTGATTACTGTTAACACACGTCACACAGCCATTACAAGGAAGCGATGTCTACTACTCAATTGTAAGAGCTGAAGAACTTAACGTGTTAATAGCCGAGCATAAAGACAAGGTGCTGCCCTGACACAATTGTCTGCTGCGTGTTGCCATCAACGTCAGTGTGAAAAAACCGTGCACAACGGGACTGTATAAATTGCAGTACATTACTCTCTTAGACAGTTTCCATCGCTGAGCCCCGAGGCTGTTAGTTACACGGAGTTACTGGTAACGGCAAGCATAAGACTAACGGTAACAGCTCGAGGGACAGAACCCGTGCAAACTAAAACAAGATGAGGGAGACAAGTAGCATAGACCCCTTATTACTGGCCCTGGGAGGTCGGGCCGCCTACTATCAGATGCTGCAGACGATCGTCATCAACTTGGGATCTGTTGGGGCGGCCTACCAGCTGCTAGACAACATCTTCATAGGTGAACATCTGCCTGTGTCTTTATCATTGTCTGTTTTTTTTTCTGCCTACCTGCTTGTCCTTCAGACTGCCTGTCTTTCTCATTGTCTCCCTGTCTGCCAGTTTTTCTCACTCTCCTCTGCATGTTTTTCTCATTGTTTGATTGTAATAATAATAATAATTAATAATAATAATTACAATATTTATATAGCGCAAAATCTTGATAAAATCAAATCTAAGCGCTGAAGCAGACACACATGCACGCACGCACGCACACACACGCACGACACACACACACACACACACACACACACACAGCATGGCTATAAATGGGAAGAAAGAATAAAAGCAATAAAAGCAAGAGTAAAAGCAATGGAAAATTATAGAGAGCATAGCATATACAATTAGGCCTATATATTATGACCATGTGATTCCCCTCCGAGCGGAGACAGGCTGCAGAGGGGGGGGGGGGGGGGGTTGAGTGAGGTTAGGATTTTATGCGGAGGAGAAAAGGTGAGTTTTGAGAGTGGACTTGAAGGAGACAAAAGTAGGTTGCTGATGGACTGAGAGAGGAAGTTTGTTCCAGGAGAGTGGACCAGAAACAGAGAAGGCTCGTGGACCATAGGTATTGAGCTTAGTGGGTGGAAAGCGAAAAGTCAGAGGATCGGAGGCAGAGCGGAGAGTATGTGAGGGAACATAGATCTCAAGTAGGCTTGACAGGTAATCGGGGGCTGCGTTATTGAGGCTTTTGTAGCACATGGTGTCTAGTTTGTACTGTATGCGCTTTGATACAGGGAGCCAGTGAAGTTGTGCCAGGAGAGGAGATATGTGGTCAGCTTTTTTCTTTTTGAGTACAAGGCGTACAGCATTGTTTTGAATGCGCTGTAGGATGTGAATGGTGGAGGCAGGAAGACCAGACAGGAGTGAATTGCAATAGTCAATGCGAGACATTATGAAGGAGAGAACGAGTTTTGCAGTTGTTTCGACAGAGAGATACTTCCTGATCAGCCTTATACGATGGAGATGATAGTAGCAAGATCTGGCAGTTTGAGAAACAAAGTTGTTCCTGGAGAGGGTAGAGTCAATGCAGACACCAAGGTTTTTAGCTGAATCAGAAATTGGGACTGATGTGTTACATAATGGGAGAGAAAGAGGAGGCAGCTGAGAAAGTTTCTGACGGGTGCCAATGAGGATAGCTTCTGTCTTGTCGTCATTAAGCTGAAGTTTGTGTGTCCCTCTCACTGTTTGCCCATCTGCCTATCTTTCTGCCAGTCTGCCTGTCTTTCTCTCTGCCAGCCTGTGTCATTTTCTGCCTGTCTTTTTCATTGCCTGTCTTGCTTGAAGTCCCACTCTTTGCCTTTCTTATGGTTCCGCCTGTCTTTCCCACTGTATGCCTGTCTTTCTCACCGTATGCCTGTCTTTCTCACCATATGCCTGTCTTTCTCACTGCCTGTCTTTCTCACTATCCCAGCTGTCTTTCTCACTGCTTGTTGCCTGTCTTTCTCACTGTCTGCCTGTCTTTTTCATCTCCCACCTCTCTTTCTCACTGTCCCACATTATTTTTCTCACTGCCTGTTGCCTGTCTTTCTCATTGTCCTACCTATCTTTCTCACTGTCCCACCTGTCTTTCTCATTGTCCCACCTGTCTTTCTCATTGTCCTACCTATCTTTCTCACTCTACCACCTGTCATTCTCATTGTCCCACCTGTCTTTCTCATTGTCCCACCTGTCTTTCTCATTCTCTGCCAGTCTGCTTGACTTTTTCACTGTCTGCCTATACTTCTCTCTGCCTTGCCTGAATTTCTCACTGTATCGCCTACTTTCTCACTGTCCCTCCTGTCTTTCTCATGTCTACCTGTGTGTATTTCTTTCTGTACCCCTGTCTCTGTCACTGTCTGCCTGTCTTTTATCTTTTTCACTGTCTGCCTGTCTTTCTCACTGCCTTCCCTTCTCACTGTCTGCCTGTCTGTGTGTCTTTCTCATTGTCTGCATATCTTCCTCACTGTCTCACTTGTCTTTTTCATTGTCCTGCCTGTCTGTCTCACTGTTCCGCCTATCTTTTTCACTGTTTGCCAGTCTTTGTCATTGTCTGTGTGTCTTTCACATGTCTGCCTGTCTTTATCGTTGTCTACTTTCTGCCTGTCTTTCTCATTGTGTGCCTGTCGTTGACTTTGTCTACTTGTCTGCCTGTCTTTCTCACTGTCTGCCTGTTGTTGTCTTTGTCTACCTCTCTGCCTTTCTCACTGTCTGCCTGTTGTTGACTTTGTCTACTTGTCTGCCTGTCTTTCTCACTGCCTGCCTGTCATTGTCTTTGTCTGCTTGTCTGCCTGTCTTTCTCACTCTGCCTGTCTTTGTCTTTGTCTACTTGTCT
>JAPXFY010004247.1:7500-18699 GCA_030674185.1 Monoplex corrugatus | reverse complement strand
GGTTCAACCACATGCGCCTCTGCTCATCTGGCTCACCCGCAGCAGCATCGTTACGGAAATGCTTCTGCTTCAGCTGTTTCTGTTGGTGGTCATCGCAAAGGAGATTTGGTTTCTTCACAGCCGTCACAGCAGCAGTCATTTCATGGTGATGATGATAGTCTTCCCCCTGATCAGGTACGAGAAATCAAAATAGGTAATGTTCTCAGAGGTACATTTCATAAAAATGTAAGGGATTCTGTCAGACATTTTTGTGGGTATGGGAGATTGAATGAAGAAAATATCTTATTATTCATGATGCAATGATACAGGGAATTGTCTTGAATTTTTCTGTTGAATTATTCATATATTTAGAAGTATTGGAACTCGGGAAAATATCTGACTTTGCAAAAAACAAACATGAAAAGATAAATTGATAAACAAAAAGATACTGCCGATCTCTTACTGTTTGTTCTTAATAGAATATACAATCAGCTTCATAATTAGTAATGATCAAATGAGTTGTTGTGCAAGCTTACTACTTACTTTTTGCTTAGATTGCTTCCAAGATTCTGAGTGATGATGTTTACTGCTTGTCAGCTTGAACAGCTCTGGCCTGTGACTTTTCCTAAAGCTTTGTGTGTGTGTGTGTGTGTGTGCATGCGTGCGTGCGTGCGTGTGTGTGTGTTTGCTTGTTTTAGGATGTTAGGAGGGGTGAACGGTCTCGGATGTCTTATCCGTAGAATCGGTTTGCAGTGTTCTAGTCTTCAAGTTCAAGCACCATACCAATAAATTAATCTCTCCCATGTATATATGTGTATATGGTGACTTTAATGTGATGACTGACTGTCCTATTGAAATGTCTGGAAGAGGATATATGTCTTAGGCTTTCTGAAGAGCCCAGGACACACACACACACACACGCACGCACACTCACGCACACACACACACACACACACACACATATATACACACATGCGTGCGCATGCATGCACACACGCACTCATACATACACACTCACATGCATACATACACACACACATGTATGCGCACACACTCAAACACACATTCTTTCCTTCTCTCTGTCTCTCTGTCTCTGTGTCTGTCTGTCTATCTCTCTCTCTCTCTCTCTCTCTCTCTCTCTCACACACACACACACACACACACACACACACACACACACACACACACACACAACACACAGACTGTTATGTGCCATTCACCAAAAATGACCATTTTTTTTCCTTTCAGGTAAAAACATACTGTGAGGAAGGAACTCCAGTATGTTTCTCGAGAGTAAGTTCCCTTAGCTCTTTACATAGCAGCGAAGCAAGAGACACTGTGGCGGAACAAGGGAGATCAGCTTTGCTGCAAAGTATCGACGAATCGGAATCCGGGGACATGGCGGTTTCCGTGATTGAAAACAAAAATGCTGCTGTGACTTTGAAAACTGCTCTGGTGGATCGTGATCATAGGTTTGTATTTGCGTATTGCTATAAGTGGAGTGTGTGTTATGTCACCTTGTGGGTAAATTATTGAGCTAGGATGTGAGAAGTCCAGGTACAATATTCAGTTTGTCTGGGATCTCCACCTTAGGTTTGGGTCCCCCCGTGGGGATGCCAGGGCCTCTTTCAGTTTGAACAGTCTGGAAATTCTCTGCTAGAAATGTCCTCTTTTCTTTGTTTCTCTGCCTTGTTTCTTAGCTTTCTGTCATTTCTTCCTATCATTTTCTGCCTTGCTGGTCCATTCACCTGTATGTGTTTGATAAAGTCTTATGTGCTTTCTCTTAGGAGTGGTACAGTTCTGAAAATTGATGTTGTTCACATGATACCAAACTTCAGTAGTTTGGTAAGTAACACGATTAAAACCTGTAATCCTTGTCATTTTTTTCAGACAAAACAGAACCTCTGCGACTGAAACCTCAACAACAACCACCACAGCCACAATGACAACAACTACAGCTGCAGATGGAAAAGAACCCACCACCAACACCAGCAACAGCAAGACTGTCACTTTCGACGAAACTCATCAAGTTGAGGAGACGCCGCTGATGTTTTCTCTCGCTGCAGCTCGCTTGGCTCCTTGAGCAGTTTTGACACTCAGTCAGTCCATAGTTCCCTCGTGTCCGAGTACAGCCGGCGAGCCAGTCAAGTGGTCTCCCCTAGTGAGCTTCCGGACTCCCCCAGTGAAACGATGCCACCGAGTCCCACAAGGTTGCAGTCTCCGCCAGTACGATCTTTCAAGCCTGTGGCAGTTATTGGAGAGGGTGATGGGGGTGCGAGAGGTGCTGATGGTGGTGTGAAACCAGCTTCTGTGGCCCCTGAAGTGGTTTCGTCGTCTGGAGGAAAGGTAAGCCCTTTCTGTGTGTTAACTGTATGTATAATAATGTTAAAGCAAGAAATCTCGTGGGGATACTGGGGGCTCTTTCAGTATAAATAGTATCCCCACCTTCTGGAAATTCTGTGCTAGAAATTTCCTCTTTCTGTCACTCTCTTTGTTTCTTTCTTCCTCCTTTGCCTTCTGTCATTTCTTCCTATAATTATCTGCCTTGCTGGTCCATTCACCTGTATGTATAAAGTCTTTGAATTTTTTCTTTGGATTGATAATTGGGTACATATATTAAGTGCATTTTTGGCTCTAGGGAGGTGAGATATGCAGAAGCAGTTTCATAAAATATGATTATTTGGATCTGCAAATATGTGAAAATTGTTTAAAAAAAAAAAAAGTATGCCATGTTACTGTTAGGGCTTTCATTTTTCATGGTCATTGTCATGCTATTGGTTCACAACTGTGGAGACTGACCCACATAATTATATAGACATACACTGTGTGTGCATGTACATACATACATACATACATACATACATACATACATACATACATACATACATACATACATACATACATACATACATACAGACATACATACATACATACATACATACATACATACATACATACACATGTGCAGCATACATGCAGTATACCATCTGCCTGCTCTCTTCCACAAGCGAACTGCACACGCACGCATGTACACACAAACACACACACACACACGCGCGCACGCACACACACACGCACGCACACACACAACACACACACACACTCTCTCTCTCTCTCTGTCTTTTTCTCACTCTCTCATACACATGCATGCACGCAAGCACACACACACACTGTCTCTCTCTCACACACACATTTACACACACACATTTACACACACACACACTCTCTCTCTCTCTCTCTCTCTCCTCTCTCTCTCTCTCTCTCTCTCTCTCTCTCTCTCTCTCTCTCTCTCTCTGTCTGTCTGTCTGTTTCTCTCACACGCACGCACACACACACACACGCACACACTCTCTCTCTGTCTCCACACACACACGCACACACACGCACACACACACACACACACACACACATACACACACACACACACACACACACACACACACACACACACACACACACACACACACACACACACTCACTCACTCACTCACTCACACACACACACACACACACACACACACACACTCACACACTCTCTCCCCCCACACACACACACACATTCTCTCTCTCTGTCTCGCTCACACACACACACACACACACCCCACACACACACACACACACCCACACACACACACACACACACACACACACACACACACACACACACACACACACACACACACACACACACACACACACACACACACACACACACACACACCGCACGCACTCACATTCAAGCCAGACAGAGTAATGACCCCTCCGTGTATGTGTGCAGGGGAGCTGGAACAGAAGCCAGATCACCAACATCAACACAGCCAACATGATGGACAACCCCAGCAGTGGCGTTGACGACAAAACTGCCAAACTGATAAACATTTTCCACCGTGCATTACCCCCTTCCCATCCCTCCCACCCACGAAACCAGGACGCTTTATCCATTTCTGGAAAATCAGAAATCCCTGTGGTGTATGCAGATGAAGGAACACCTCCTGTGTTCTCTGAAACATCCAGTCTGAGCGCTCTTACCCTGGATGGGGATGGAGGAAAAGAAGCGGCAGCTTTGGAACTGGCCAAACCGGAAATTCTACCCGAGGAACCAGAGCCAGGGAACTTAACGTTGTGTGAGAGCCAGGATGCTACACTGCTCGCTGACAGTAAAGACACGACTCTGTTGGCGGAACCCGCGGAGAAAGAGTCTCCCGAGAAAAGTTTGTTGAAAGATGACAAAGATTCGTCCATGTCAGACGTTTCTGAAGGAGAGGAAGATATTCTAGCGCAGTGTATTAGCGCCGCAATGCCCACCCCTACCCCGTCCAACCGAAAACTACGAAAAAGCGCTTCAGACAATACGATCAAGAAAAAATCCGCTCTTCCCAAACCAGACACCTCCGCAAAGTCCCGTCTTCCAACCAAAGTTTCCCAACAGGGTTCACCATCGCCCGCCGCTTCTAAATCAAAAGCATCATCAGCCGGTAAAAACGTTCGTCCAGATTCTGGGAACAAGAGAGGAGCCATGACTTGGTCGCCAGGAGCTGTCAAACCTGCTGCGAAACAAACGGGAATAGCAGCTAAACCTCCGAGACCCGCCCCCACCCGAACTTCTCAAACATCACGTCAGTCTCATCCCCCTCGGCAGAGTCTCACAGACGAGGATTATTCCGTCGACACTCTTAAAACTTTCGCCACCGAGGGAACTCCGCTCAACTTTTCGGCAGCCACTTCTTTGAGCGACTTGAGCGGCGTGACAGAATCAGCAGGGAACATCCCACCTTCCCATAAGTCTCCTGACGACGGTAAAAGCGACAGCAGCTCTTTATGTGAAGAGACGGAACAGCAACTGCTCAACGACATGATCCAGTCTGCCATGCCTAAAGCTCGTACAGGTCGACGTCAAGAAACGGAGAAAAGCTCAGCGAGAAATCAAACCCCTGCATCGAAATTACTCCCAAGATCAGGAAAACAAGAAGCGAAGAAATCCTCAAATGATCCACTTCCTCCATCATCAAACATGCAACCGTCGATCCAGATGGAATTGCCATACATGAGTGCCGCTGTTGACACAATGAAAACTTACGCAACAGAGGGTACACCAAATAACTTTTCGGCCGCCACATCTCTCAGTGACCTTACAGTTGATTCAGACTCTGGAGGATCAAAAAGCGGCCGATTTTCGAGTGGGCGGAGTCCTGTTAAAGCAGTAGCCATCGCTCAAGCAAATCGATCAGCTGGTTATTCAACAGAGGGCATGTTTTCTACAGAAGGTGCGGATACAACACGAGTTTACAACATGGAAGGAACACCTACAACATTCTCTCGAAATGATTCACTCAGTTCTATCGAAATCCTTGATGATAAAAGTGAAGCCGGGTTTTCTGTGCCAGGAGCAGTAGCTCCTCTTCCCCGTCCAGCGTCTGAACGGCAAGTTATTGGGCAGTCGAGTGAAGACAGCAGCCTCAAATCTGAAAAACATCGCTTGCAGCATCGCTCCACTATTAAAGATGAGACCAAAAAGTTTGAGGTAGAGGGGACGCCGATTTCATTCTCTCGAAATTCTTCTCTCAGCTCACTAGCCAGCGGTGGTAGAGCTAAAGAACCTCAGCCAGAAGAAGAACCACAAATCTCTCGTACGAGTTCTATGGGATCTTTAAGTGCAGAGTCGGCAAACTTTGACCCGACACCGTCAGAACAAGCCTTACTTGATCAGTGCATCAATGCGGCAATGCCAAAGCGTCGACCTTCCCGAGGAGATGACAAATCTCGCAGACATTCTCGCACTTCGGCAAAAAACGAAGTGCGCGCCCTCCACGAGGGCGGGTCACTGAAAAGTTCAACACTGGAAATGCGCACAGAATTTGATAGCAAAGATGTAGGGGGAAGCGAAGCCGTCACTCTTCAGACTCAAGGTGGGGCGGACCTGGGAGATAAACTGATGACGCGCAGTTGCTCCGACGCTTTGGACCTTGAAGTCAACGATGAACACCAGCAAGGACGACCATCACGATTGTCCAACTGGCGTAAAAAACGTCAAACTTCATCAGAAGCCATGAGAGGAGCAGACGAGAGAGACAGCCAGGGGTTGAAAATGCAGAAAAACATCCACAACCGAATCACCCAGTCGACTGGAAGCAGTGGAGGGGACAGCAGTGCCAGTAGCAGCAACTCTGCATCACATTACACCCCCTCCCCTTCCACCTCTGTCATCCACATGGGCCCTCCAGCGTCTTCTGATAACCGTCTCACAGAGCAAAACCCCGTCCCTCCCACACCAGTCCCAGCCCAACCACAGGTTGCCATGATCACTAGTTTCAGCGAATCAAACAGCTCAGTTGAAAAAGCAGATAGTGAAAAATCTGTGTGTGACGATGGAGCTCGTGCTGTACCCAAAAAAAAGGAAGGTGCAGAAGACGATGACATAGATCGGGATGAAACTGTTCTAGAAATGTCCAACGATGCTGAAAACGTGACTGTCATGGAAAATAGGAGGAAAGAAAAACAGGTTCCTAGTGAAGGGTTTCAGACCCGATATGAAGATGATTTGGAGGAGAGGCTTGGTTTTGTCAATGAACACACCACCTTCAATCAAGAAGATGTGACAGGAGAAGACAACTCCCATACTTCATTTGAGCATGAAATCTCTGCAGAAGATGAACGTTTGCTGCAAGAAAATGCCAGTCTTATTGTGTCTGAGATTGTCACAAAACGAGATATGACAGGAAGCGCTCTTGATGATGATATGCTGATCGAGAACGAGACTTTATCCCTCGTATCTAATGACTATACGTCAGATACAGCGTCAGAAGTGTCGGTTTCATGGTCAACCAATTCTGAAAAACTGAGTGAACGGTCTTGTTCTCAAGCTTCACAGTCAGAAACGACCTCGACCAACACAAAAGTTGCTAAACCGGGAACCAAACTTCCTGGCCAAAAAGCGTCCAAAGATGATGATGGGAAAGGTTTACAAGGAAGACGGAAACCCCTCTACACAAAAGCTTCCCCGGGAGCCCTCAAAACAGTGCCGAAAACAGACACGGGAAAACCACGACCAGGCAGTGGAACTAGCAGTGCAAACTCCCGCCCTAACAGTTCAGGTTCAAATTCTTCCCGGGTTGCTGGCAGCACTGCTGGTAATGTTCGATCCACACCAAATTCGGCGGGACGCACTAGCAGTAACGTCGGAGTTCCAAAGAAGACTTCACCTCGCTCTATGTCTACTACTGCAACTCCTTCAAGCAGTAAATCTAATCTCCCCGCTCCAAAAACATCCCCTCCAGGTAACCTCAGAACAGCCAAAAACCCCAACACACAAACTGCAGCTGCAGTCAAAACTTCAACCTCTAGTCCTCGACAAGCTTCTGCCATACCCAGAACCAATGCCAAAGGAGGTAATACTCCTCCATCTCGACTTCCATCTGCGACAAATGTCCGAGGTCGAGAATCAAGTGGAGAAGCCCATAAACCTCCGACCAAACAAGCAACATTTGTAAAAGAATCACCGACTGGTCAAGGGTCAGTGAATGTTCGGCTTCGAGCTCGCAGTGCAAGTCGAGGTCGCTCTCAGCCTCAGAAGCGAAATTCGGGTGGCTCCTTGGGTAGCGCCCAGAGAAACTCAACAGGAAGTCCGCCGGAAGCTTGGTCAAAAGCGTTGGATTCTCTAAACTTTACATCAGATAGAACCAAGGAAGGGGAAGCAGTCTTGCTTCAGGGAAACAAATTCCACGTACTACCAAAGATACAACTCCTGCCTCGAAAAAGTTGACCAGCACTGCTACAGCACCGTCTAGCAAACCACAACCCAGACCGTCAAACATTGCAAGACCACAATCTGCAACATCATCATCATCACCAAGAACAGGCATAACCACAAAAGCAGTGACTGGGGCCTCTCCAAAATCTAGCACAGGGACTGCGAGAAGCAACCTCCCAGCCAGAGCTGATGTAAGTAAATCTGGCAGCGCCTCTAGCTTACGTAAAACAGGAAGCGGGTCTAGTCTGACAAAAACGAACAGTGGGTCCAACCTCTCAAAAACCAACAGTGGAAGCTCGTTAAACAAAGGCAGTGGCGTCACCACTAGAAAACCTACCACTAAGGGAGAAAGTATCCCAAAGTCTGATAGCAACGCAAGCATACGCCGAAGCAGCGACTCTTCAAGACCCACCACCCCTGGCGGTCGACGATCTTCTAATCCTTCACAGTTTCGCGCTGATGAAGCAAAGAGAGGTGGGAAGAGAGAGGTGGGAAGCAAAATTGCCAGTTTGTGGAAAAAAGGGGGTGAAGAGGGTGTTGAAAGGTCAGTGTCTATGGAAGAAGGATCCTTTACAGTCCCTTGCAGACCGAAAACAAAATCATCCAGTCTTCCTGCGTCTGCTCGCAACATGTCCATCTCATCACTCACGTTCGTCAAAAAGAGTGCATCAGCGACATCTCATTCCTCTGGGGAAGAGTTTGAAAGTCGTGAAAGCAGTATGGAGATTTTGCCAAGGTCATCTACATACGACAAGTTTCCAGCTGAATCTGCCCATCAGAGTAGTGAAGATCAGGATCCTGCAACGTCGTCTGGCGAAGGAATGTTGGAACTTTGCGACCCATCGATGGAAGTTGAGGAAGCAGAGATGAACAGAAAAGAAGTAAATCTAGATGAGGCGTACATCCATGATGAACCAGACCTTGATTCACAAGGAGCAGCAGCAGCAGCAATGGGGGCATGCTCAGCAGAATCATTGGATGAAACTGCCGCCTCTGACACACACTCTCTGTCTGTGACTACGAATGTAATTGACAGCAGCACTTGGCGTAGGAAAACTCGCCCTGTCAAGCAAGGGGATGTCACTCTACCACTGCCTAATGCTGATGAAACCTGTCGATCTATGTGTTCGTTTCTCACAGCAGCTGATGAAAGTCAGAACGAATCCTTGGCAAGACCGAATGATGGGAGTGTATGGCTCAAAGGTCCTGACGAAAGCGCCACGAGCGATGCCAGTTTCGCCACTAATGCTTCTACCACGACTGGAAAGAAAACCAAAACAAGAAAATCTGTCGCCAAAAGCATAAAATCAACTTTCGCTGGCCTCAAATTCTTCTCCAAAAACTCTAAAGACGCTTCAAAGAGTAAAAAATCATCACCTGTGGAAACGGCAACCAAAACGGTCACAGCCTCAACTGGAACATCAACAGAAGTGATATCCATTTCTTCCACTGCTAACAAATCCAGCAGCTCCGCTATCATAGCTCCTGTTGCTCCTTTCAACTACAGCCCGCCCCCTTCTGTCGCAGCAGCGGCTGTCACGACAACCGCCGCCTCTGCGGTTACGACAACGGCGTCAAGTTCAGAGCCATCTTCGGAAAGTTCTGCAGAGGGATCTTCGTCGTCAGCAGCACAGAAGAAAGGTTCAGTGACAAACAAACATTTGACCAAAACGGAAATGTTGTTGGCGAGGAGAAGACAGTCGTATTTAACGAGCGGTGCAGGAGGAGGGCAAGAGAGTGATGAGAAGGAAGGGGAGAATAAGCAAAGAGGATGTATGGTTACTACAGTGTGATTTGTCTACTGATCTGCATGTGTATTATTTATGCATTCATGTAGACCACATGAAATCTTCACTTGGCTCATGTGTGAATGCATTGGATTGGATTGGTTTGGTTGGCAGTGGATTTTCTGTGGAATTTTGCCAGGGACAACCTCTTTGTGGCTATGAGTTCTTTTACATGTGCTAACTGCCTGCTGCATATGAGACCTCCATTCATGATCTCTGAAGGACTGGTATGTAGACCACCACTCAAGGTCTGGTGGGGGTGGGGTGAACCCCTGTTGGTTTAACCTTCACTTGAAGAGCATGCCTCTGGTTTCTCTCACTTCCAAGGCTGGTGCTTTTATATCCACTGGCCTCCTCCAGAATCCACAACATCACGCTTTGCTCGCATACATGTATGCATTCATTTTCACCCATTGACTCCCTCGCTGTGTCTACCAGCAGCAGAAACTTAACCCTTTCATCACCCTTACCCTTTCCTCCTGAAGGAAGCTGGTGGATAGAGTCAAGGAGTGAAAGGGTTTCGTCGTTCACAGCAGGACGCTGATAGATAGGGTGAGGGAGACAGAGCAATAAGTTTTTGCTTTGTTGGCGTAGCTGATAATGCAGAAAACTGGCAGACTGGGTGAAGGAGACAGAGGGATAAGCCACTTAAACTTACAACAGATTTGCCTATGTATGCTTTCTTGTTTTTTTTTTGTTTTTTTTTAAATGACACATGATTGCATACATATGTATTCGTATGAAGTCCTTGTAAGAGCAAAATGTTCATGCGAGTGCATAGTTGTACAGTAGAGTGAAAAGGACACATATACATCTGCTGATGCTGTGAGTAATGCGGAGAACGTACACAATATGTAAGCAAGCTTACATACAAGATGTGAAATGGACACTTCATCATGTAGGTGTGTGAGTATTATTGCGACTCTTATGTAAGTGTGTGAGTGTGCAAAGGCGCATGATGCGAAGAACTCTTGCCGACTCGTATTCATGTGGATGTGTACATTTGATGTGTGCATGCATATGTATGAGAATGTCACAGAACTAACAAACACTTGGACAAAAACTGTCAATACAGTAGATCTGAACATATGTCAACACTATGGGCTGGGCGACACAAAGTGTTGGGGAACACAAGTTGCCATCCTCAATAATTATGATGAAAAGTTCCTTACCAAAGTCCTGTCAAGTCACCAAGCTGGATGTGTCTCTGCCTTTCCTAAGGTCCTTGTCAGACCCAGTGGTTGGTTGTGCAGCTGTCCCAGCTTTTTGCTGGGCGAGTGATGACCGACTACGCATGACAATATAACTGAAACTGTGTCTGAAAATGAAAAAAAAATCTATGGATCTGTGCGCAAGTTTACATATTTCACTCGCACAATATTTGTCGAAAGCGAGTGAAGAGAGAATGGTTTTACAGTCTGCATGTGCATTATGATATGTCTGTACTTTTTAGGGAAAGGAGAAGGAGGGGATAGGGGCAGGAAATTTGAGCAGCATTCTTAGTGACGTAGTGAAATGGATGAGACTTGACTGTGCAGTCCTGTGTCCTCACAAGTCCATAACAGACTCAGAGGTAGGAACCATTTGGAGCTGAAAAATCCAACACTGATTTGGACTGATGTCTCACCTCAAAGACCGTTACTTAGACCATTACTCAAGGTCTTGTTTAAAGTGGAAGAGGGGTAA
>JAPXFY010004247.1:0-2500 GCA_030674185.1 Monoplex corrugatus | reverse complement strand
TCCCGCACCCTGTCCACCAGCTTCCTGCATTGTCAGCCATGCTAGCAAAGCAAAAACTTAACCCTTTGATTCCCTCACCCTATCCGCCAGCTTCCTGCAGGATGCTGGTGGATAGGATGAGGGTATCGAAAAGTTTAAGTTTTTGCAGTTGGTGGGTAAGTGCGGAAGTCAAAGGGTTAAACACAAAGCAAAACGGAAACTTTTGAGGAAGACAACAGAAGGTGTGTGTAGGGGGGAGGGGGGGGGGGAGAGAGAGAGAAAATAAAGAAAACTGTTTCCTGGGCTACTCCTCAACCCCCAGTAGTGCATTTTCTCTCCCCCCCCCCCCCCCCCCCCCCCCCCCCATTTTTTATATATATTTTTTGTCCTTTGTATTTTATTTTGTTGCGTTGTCCTTCTTGAAGGTTTCTTTCTGCTTTGTGCTGTATTTCACAGCAGACAGTTTATTCTGTCAAATGAAAGGTCGTACCAAATCAAGGGACACCACCCTCCCTTCCCTCTGTTGGGCCTGTAAGTGAATACCTATGTTTGCTTTAACTAAACAAAGACTGGTGCAGAGTTCGGACCAAAAAGTGGGTCTTGTTTGATCATGCACATCCCAGTTCCTTTTGTTTGTGTATCGGCTTTTACCTGTGTGGCTTTGCTGTTCGAGTGTCTGTCAGTTGTGCCGTTCCGTCTGTCTGCTTTACACCCTCCCTGTCCCCGACTTCTTTGATTTGCTGTTTTCTTCTCTTCTGCTCTTCATGCAAGTTCACTGCCCTGATTTTGTTTTTCTTTCTTTCAATTTTGTAATGTGGACTGATGCAAACATTAAATGGCCTTTTTTTGTTTTCCAGTTTTTGTTTTGTGTTCCTCTTGAGTGTGTGTGTGTGTATGTATGTGTGTGTGTGTGTGAGGGGAATTAGTGCCTGAAGTTGTGTGTGTGTGTGTGTGTGTGAAGGGGGAAAAAGGTTAATAAAAAGATGTGTGTGTGTATGTTCGATGTTTTGAGTGTTTTTGCCGTATGCTAGATGTGTGTGTGTGTGTTTGATGTCTGAGTGTGGCATTGGTGTGTTTATGTGATGCAGGGGTGGGGGTGGGAAGGATAATGAAAAGCTCTTAAAGTGGCTGAACGCATCAACACAATCTGCTGCACGTAGCTTCACGACCATTCAGAAGATTAATGAATGCACTGCATAAATAACTGGCAAGGATTAATTACATTAGACTTGAGGAAACCTCTATCAATATTCAATGTTCTGATAACAGCAGACGTGTGTTAGGCTTAGAGGCAAACATACTGCCTTGCAATTTGACGGCATAGATTTAAGCATGGCATGTGAAGCTTTTTTTTTTTTTTTTTTTTTTTTTTTTTTTTGGGTACTTTTCCTGAAGCAAAAATATTGATGTAACAGTGAGATAAAACAGGTAAGCATTGCTATGTATATTGATGTAAACAGTGAGATAAAACAGATAAGCATTGCTATGTATATTGATGTAAACAATGAGATAAAACAGGTAAGCATTGCTATGTATATTGATGTAAACAATGAGATAAAACAGGTAAGCATTGCTATGTATATTGATGTAAACAATGAGATAAAACAGGTAAGCATTGCTAAGTATATTGATGTAAACAATGAGATAAAACAGGTAAGCATTGCTAAGTATATTGATGTAAACAATGAGATAAAACAGGTAAGCATTGCTATGTATATGGATGTAAACAATGAGATAAAACAGGTAAGCATTGCTGTGTATATTGATGCAAACAATGAGATAAAACAGGTAAGCATTGCTATGTATATTGATGTAAACAATGAGATAAAACAGGTAAGCATTGCTGTGTATATTGATGTAAACAATGAGATAAAACAGGTAAGCATTGCTGTGTATATTGATGCAAACAATGAGATAAAACAGGTAAGCATTGCTGTGTATATTGATGCAAACAATGAGATAAAACAGGTAAGCATTGCTATGTATATTGATGTAAACAGTGAGATAAAACAGGTAAGCATTGCTATGTATATTGATGTAAACAATGAGATAAAACAGGTAAGCATTGCTGTGTATATTGATGCAAACAATGAGATAAAACAGGTAAGCATTGCTATGTATATTGATGTAAACAATGAGATAAAACAGGTAAGCATTGCTATGTATATTGATGTAAACAATGAGATAAAACAGGTAAGCATTGCTATGTATATTGATGTAAACAATGAGATAAAACAGGTAAGCATTGCTGTGTATATTGATGTAAACAATGAGATAAAACAGGTAAGCATTGCTGTGTATATTGATGTAAACAATGAGATAAAACAGGTAAGCATTGCTATGTATATTGATGTAAACAATGAGATAAAACAGGTAAGCATTGCTATTTATATTGATGTAAACAATGAGATAAAACAGGTAAGCATTGCTGTGTATATTGATGTAAACAATGAGATAAAACAGGTAAGCATTGCTGTGTATATTGATGTAAACAATGAGATAAAACAGATAAGCATTGCTA
>JAPXFY010004246.1:0-2500 GCA_030674185.1 Monoplex corrugatus | reverse complement strand
GAGACAAAGACAGAGAGACAAAGACAGACAGAGACACAGACACAGACTGAAACAGAGACAGAAATAGAGAAAGAGAGGGGGCGGAGAGAGAAAGACAAAGAGAAACAAAGACAGACAGAGACAGAGAGTGAAACAGAGGCACAGAGACAGAGAGACAAAGACAGAGAGACAAAGACAGACAGAGACAGAGACAAAGACAGACTGAAAGAGAGACAGAGACAGGGAGAGACAGAGACAGAGAGGGCCAAGGCTGAGAGTCACGGTTCGCTTGTCAGTAGGCCTATTACGACGCGCGATGTTTAGACTTGCTGCGAGTGACTGCACAGCGAGAGGTCCCTGACCAAAGCACCCATGGTTCCAGAACACAGTCTGTTTTTCTCTCGCTGCCTTCTGTCCCTCCTTTCGTTGTAATGCGAGGAATGTCTGATGCCTGAATGAGGCTCACACAATAAACAAGAAGAAGAAAAAAAAAAAAAAAGAAAGAAAGAAAGAAAGAGAGAAAAAAGAAATAAAGAAAAACAGTTTAAAAAATAGAAAGAAGAAAGGAGGGGTCATATTCAAAGAGAAAATCTCATTGCGATGATGAGACGTACGAATAAGGGAGAAAGAGAAGAGAGAGAGAGAGAGAGAGAGAGAGAGAGAGAGAGAGAGAATGAACAAGCGAGCAAGCGAGCAAGCGAAAGAGAGAGACAGAGACAGAGAGAGACACAGAGAGACACAGAGACACAGATACACAGAGAGAGAGACATACATACATAAAGAAAGACAGACAGACAGACAGACAGACAGAGAGGGAGAGAGAGAGAGAGAGAGAGGCAGAGACAGAGAGACAGACAGGCAGACAGGCAGACAGACAGAAAGAAAGACAAACAAACAGAAAGACAGACACACAGAGACAGAGACGTGGAAAGAGAGAAAGAGAGAGAGAGAGAGAGAGAGAAAGAAAGAAAGAAAGAAAGAAAGAGAGAGAGACAGATTGACAAACAGACAGGCACACAGACAGAAAGACAAACACTTCAGACACACAGAGACAGAGACATGGAAAGAGAGAAAGAACATAAAGAGAGAGAGACAGAGACAGAGACAGACACAGAGACAGAGAAACACAGAGAGAGTAAGTGAGAGAGAGACAGACAGACAGGCAGACAGGCAAACAGACAGAAAGAAAGATAGACAGAAAGACAGACACACAGAGACAGAGATATGGAAAGAGAGAAAGAGAGAGAGAGAGAAAGAAAGAAAGGGAGAGAGAGAGATTGACAAACAGACAGGCAGACAGACAGAAAGACAAACACTTCAGACACACAGAGACATGGAAAGAGAGAAAGAACATAAAGAGAGAATGAGAGAGAGACAGACAGACAGACAGACAGACAGACAGCGACAGAGAGACAGTGAAACAGAGAGAGACAGAGAGAGACAGAGACAGAGGCAGAGAGACACAGAGAGAGTGAGTGAGACTGAGAGAGACAGAGACAGAGAGAGACAGACAGAGAGAGCGAGAGAGAGAGAGAGAGAGGAAGAGAGAGAGAGGGGGGGGAGAGAGAGAGAGGGAGAGAGAGAGAGAGATGATGCATTACGAAGAGCAGAAAAGTGCAAAAAAGGGGCACAATTGGACTGGGTAGGGGTGTGGGATGGGTGGGGTGGGGGGGGGGGGGGTAGATCAGAAACGTCACAGAGGTCAGTGGGAGAACTGATGAACCACCATGCCAAGTCACAGGGGGTGTCTGTGGCTATGAAAACAGATCGATCGTCTGCCTTCCTGTATTCTCTGACTGTCTGTCTGTCTGTCTCTCTCTCTCTCTCTCTCTCTCTCTCTCTCTCTCTCTCTCTCTCTCTTCTCTCTCTCTCCTCTCTCTCTCTGTCTGTCTCTCTGTATGTCTCTCTCTCTGTGTCTCTCTCTGTGTGTCTCTTTCTGTGTCTCTCACTCTCTCTGTGTCTCTGTCAGTCTGTCTATGTCTATGTCTCTCTCTCTCTCTGTGTCTGTGTGTGTGTCTCTCTGTCTCTCTGTCTCTGTTTCTGTCTGTCTGTCTGTCTGTCTCTGTCTCTGTCTCTGTCTCTGTCTCTGTCTCTCTCTCTCTCTCTCTCTCTCTCTGAGTGAGTGAGTGTGCGTGAGTGAGTGAGTGAGTGTGTGTGTGTGTGTGAGTGTATGTGGTGTGTGTGTGTGTGTGTGTGTGTGTGTGTGTGTGTGTGTGTGTGTGAGTGTGTGTCTGTGTCTGTGTGCGTATGTGTGTCTGTGCATGTATGTGTGTTTGTGTGTGTGTGTGGGGGGTGTGTGTATGCGTGTATGTGTGTGTGTGTGTGTGTGTGTGTGTATGCGTGTGTGTGTTTTTTGTTTGTTTGTTGTGTGTGTGAGTATGTGTGTGTGTGTGCGTGTGTGTGTGTGTCGTATGTGTGTCTGTGTGTGTGTATGTGTGTATGTATGTATGTAAGTATGCATGTATGTATGTATGTATGTATGTGTGTATGTATGTATGTATATATGTATGTATGTATGTAT
>JAPXFY010004245.1:10000-18706 GCA_030674185.1 Monoplex corrugatus | reverse complement strand
GGGTAATTTAATAAAAAAAAATTTTTTAAGTTGGTATAAATAATGAAAAAAATTTCAATGATTTTAAAAAAATGAAAAAATTTCAAAAGGTGATTAAATGTGTATAAAAAATGAAAAATATAAATTTTGAATTGAATTTTTTAATAAAAATACCAGTTGGGGTATATGTTAATAAAAATAATTTCCTTTTAAAAAGTTAATAAGAAAAAAACGGGGTTTGGGGGTATGTTGTTAAAAATAATTGTATTTAATGTTAATAATGTAATACATGGGGGAATTTTTAATAATGAAAAATTCAGTGGGGGAAAATAATTTAATAAAAATATTCTTTATAAGGGGTAATTTATGTTTAAAAATATAATTTCATAAATTGGGATAGGGAAAATGATAATATTCAGTGAAAAAGGGTAGGGATTTAAAAAAAAAATTCAGGTGGGGTGGGGAATAAAGAAATTTCATTGGAGTAAGGGTTTTAAAAATAAAAAAATTCATTTATTAAGGGATATGAATAAGAAAAACAGTAAAAGGGGAAAAGTTAAAAAAAGAAAAATTCATGGTTTGAAGTTAATAAAAAAAACAGTAAATGATGGTGATATTTAAAATGAAAATTCATAGGAGGTGAGATTTTAAAAGTTTTAAAATCAGTGATGAGGGTGATGGGTTTAAAATGAAATTTTCATGGGGTGGGGTGATGTTAATAAAAATATCAGGTGGGAAAAGAGAAAAAAGAAAATTCCCTTATGGAAAGTGATGAGTTAATAATGATAAAAATTCGGGAAGTGGGGAATTTAAAATTTAAAATTATTAGTGGTGGTTGGGTGAAAAAAAAGATTTTTCAGAGGTTTGGGAGAGAAAAGATAATATTCATTGGGGGTTTTTATTTTAAAATATGTAATTTCCCTTGAAATAAAGATGTTAATAAGAAAATTTTTAAAGGGGTAAGTAAAAATTTGTAAATTTTTGTTTGGGGGTGAAAAAGTTAATAAAAAAAATCAAGGTGGTAAAAGGAGAAAATGAAAAATACGGAAATGAAGGGGTTTAAATAATGAAATTTTTCGTTTGAATAAAATTTTAAAATGAAATATTATTTTGAATGGTGATGTGTTTAAAAAAAATTCTGGGGGTAAGTTTTAAAAAAATAATATCCCAGGAGGGGAAATTAAAAAATGAAAAAACAGGGGGATTTTAAAAAGTAAAACAGTTGGGTTGGAAAAGTAATATATTGGGGGTGGGTTTGTGTTAATAATGAAATATTCATGGGGGTTTTGTTTAAAATTGAAATTTTCAGGGGTGGGGTGATGAGTAAAATATAATATTCAGGAGATGGTGATATTTTAAATAAGAAAATTCAGTGATGATGGTGATAAATTTTAATAAGAAAAAATTTCATGTGATGGGGGGAAATTTAATAAGAAATTTTTCATGGTGGGGGTTTATTTTAATATGAAATATCAGTAATATGGTGATGATGTTAAAAAAGAAAATATTCATTGGGGTTTGAGTTAATAATGAAATTTTCGGTGTATGGGGATGAGTTAAAAAAGAAAAAAATTCATGGTGGGAATGTTAAAATGAAAATATTCGGGGTGAAGGTGATGATGTTAATAAGATAAATTCATATGGGTGATGATGTTAAAAATAAAATATTCATGGTATGGAGATGTTAATATTAAAAATATTCAGGGGTATGAAAAGAAAAGATAAAAAACCTGAGATGGTAAAGATAATAATGATAACATGGGGGGGTTGAAATATAATAATAAAAATATTCATGATGTGGTGGAAAAAGAATAATATAATATTCATGAAAAGGGAGATGTTAAAAAATGAAAATATCGGTTAGTGATAAAAAATGAAATTTTTAAATGGGGGTTTGTGATAAAGTTAATAAGATTAAGGGGTAGGGTTAAATGTTAAAAATGAAAATATTCAGTGATGAGGTATGATTTTAAAAAATAATATTCAGTGATTTTGGTGATGTGTTATAATGATAAAAATTCAAGGGGGTATGTTAATAAGTAAAAATTCAGTGGGGTTTGGTGATGGGGAAAAATGATAATATAATAAAAGATGGTTTGAGATGGTGATGATGTATAATGATATATTCTGTGGTAAATTGGTTGTGATGTTAATAATGATAATATTCAGTGGTGATGGTGGTGATATGAATAATGATAATATCGGTGAATGGTGATGATGTTAATAATGATAATATTCAGTGATGATGGTGATGATGTTAATAATGATAATATTCAGTGATGATGGTGATGATGTTAATAATGATAATATTCAGTGGTGGTGGTGATGATGTTAATAATGATAATTTTCAGTGATGATGGTGATGATGTTAATAATGATAATATTCAGTGTGAGTGGTGATGATGTTAATAATGATAATATTCAAGTGTGATGGGTGATGATGTTAATATGATAATATTCAGTGGTGGTGGTGATGATGTAATAATAATAATATTCAGTGATGATGGTGATGATGTTAATAATGTAATAATGATAATATTCAGTGATGATGGTGATGATGTTAATAATGAAATATTCAGTGATTGGTGGATGATGTTAATAATGATAATATTCAGTGATGATGGTGATGATGTTAATAATGATAATATTCAGTGGTGTGGTGATGATGTTAATAATATAATATTCAGTGATGATGGTGATGATGTTAATAATGATAATATTCAGTGATGATGGTGATGATGTTAATAATGATAATATTCATGATGATGGTGATGATGTTAATAATGATAATATTCAGTGTGTGGTGATGATGTTAATAATGATAATATTCAGTGATGATGGTGATGATGTTATAATGATAATATTCAGTGTGTTGGTATGATGTTAATAATAAAATTCAGTGATTGATGGTGATGATGTTAATAATGATAAATTCAGTGATGATGGGATGTTATAATGATAATATTCAGTGGATGTAGATGTTAATAATGATAATATTCAGTGGTGTGGTGATGATGTTAATAAGATAATATCGGTGATGATGGTGATGATGTTAATAATGATAATATTCAGTGATGATGGTGATGATGTTAATAATGATAATATTCAGTGTGATGGTGATGATGTTAATAATGATAATATTCAGTGATGATGGTGATGATGATGATAATGATAATATTCAGTGATGATGGTGATGATGATGATAATGATAATATTCAGTGATGATGGTGATGGTGATGGTGATGATGAGGTGACAATGCCGTTGCTCCTGATGTTAATAATGATAATATTCAGTGATGATGGTGATGATGTTAATAATGATAATATTCAGTGATGATGGTGATGATGTTAATAAAGATAATATTCAGTGGTGATGGTGATGATGTTAATAATGATAATATTCAGTGATGATGGTGATGATGTTAATAATGATAATGTTCAGTGATGATGGTGATGATGAGATGATGATGATAATGATGATGGTGACAATGCCGTTGCTCTGATGTTAATAATGATAATATTCAGTGATGATGGTGATGATGTTAATAATGATAATATTCAGTGATGTTGGTATGATGATGATAATGATGTGGTGACAATGCCGTTGCTCCTGATTGTAATAATGATAATATTCAGTGATGATGGTGATGATGTTAATAATGATAATATTCAGTGATGGTGGTGATGATGTTAATAATGATAATATTCAGTGGTGGTGGTGATGATGGTGATGATGATGATAATGATGATGGTGACAATGCCGTTGCTCCTTATGTTAATAATGATAATATTCAGTGAAGATGGTGATGATGTGAGATGATGATGATATGATGATGGTGACAATGCCGTTGCTCCTTATGTTAATAATGATAATATTCAGTGATGATGGTGATGATGTTAATAATGATATATTCAGTGTGGTGGTGATGATGTTAATAATGATAATATTCAGTGATGATGGTGATGATTTAATAATGATAATATTCAGTGGTGATGGTGATGATGTTAATAATGATAATATTCAGTGGTGATGGTGATGATGTTAATAATGATAATATTCAGTGGTGATGGTGATGATGATGGTGATGATGATGGTGATGATGTTAATAATGATAATATTCAGTGGTGATGGTGATGGTAATGATGGTGATGATGATGATGATGGTGACAATGCCGTTGCTCCTGATGTTAATAATGATAATATTCAGTGATGATGGTGATGTATGAGATGATGATAATATTCAGTGGTGATGGTGATGGTAATGATGGTGATGATGATGATGATGGTGACAATGCCGTTGCTCCTGATGTTAATAATGATAATATTCAGTGATGATGGTGATGATGATGATGGTGATGATGTTAATAATGATAATATTCAGTGATGATGGTGATGATAATGATGATGGTGACAATGCCGTTGCTCTGATGTTAATAATGATAATTCAGTGAGATGGTGATGATGTTAATAATGATAATATTCAGTGGTGATGATGATGTGATGATGATGATATAATGATGGTGACAATGCGTTGTCTGATGTTAATAATGATAATATTCAGTGGTGATGATGATGATATATGATGATGATGATGATAATGATGGTGACAATGCCGTTGCTCCTGATGTTAATAATGATAATATTCAGTGGTGATGATGATGATGATGATGATGATGATGATAATGTTTGGTGACAATGCCGTTGCTCCTGATGTTAATAATGATAATATTCAGTGGTGATGATGATGATGATGATGATGATATATGATGGTGACAATGCCGTGCTCCTGATGTTAATAATGATAAAATTCAGTGGTGATGATGATGATGGTGATGATAATGATGATGGTGACAATGCCGTTGCTCCTGATGTTAATAATGATAATATTCAGTGATGATGGTGATGATGTTAATAATGATAATATTCAGTGTGATGATGATGATGATGATGATGATGATAATGATGGTGACAATGCCGTTGCTCCTGATGTTAATAATGATAATATTCAGTGGTGATGATGATGATGATGATGATGATGATGATAATGATGGTGACAATGCCGTTGCTCCTGATGTTAATAATGATAATATTCAGTGGTGATGATGATGATGATGATGATGATGATGATGATAATGATGGTGACAATGCCGTTGCTCCTGATGTTAATAATGATAATATTCAGTGGTGATGATGATGATGATGATGATGATGATAATGATGGTGACAATGCCGTTGCTCCTGATGTTAATAATGATAATATTCAGTGGTGATGGTGATGATGTTATGATAATGATGATGGTGATGGTGATGGTGCATTTTGTTGTTTGATCAGATAAAACTGTTCACAATGAAAATGATAATGATGACCAGACCAAGCCGCTGTGATGCAGTTTATTATCACAATGATCAAGTAATGGAAGGACGTTGGTTCAAATTCCATAGGTCCTATCAAAATCATTGCAGGAGTTGTTGGCTCAAACTGGCCCCTACCCAAAGGTCAGTGTGCTAATGGCTCACTGGGAAGACTGGGACTACACAGTCCATCATTAGGAAGACTGGGACCACACAGTCCATCATTAGGAAGAATGGGACCACACAGTCCATCATTAGGAAGACTGGGACTACATAGTCCATCATTGGGAAGACTGGGACTACACAGTCCATCATTAGGAAGACTGGGACCACACAGTCCATCATTAGGAAGACTGGGACTACATAGTCCATCATTGGGAAGACTGGGACTACACAGTCATTAGGAAGACTGGGACCACACAATCCATCATTAGGAAGACTGGGACCACATAGTCCATCATTGGGAAGACTGGGACTACACAGTCCATCATTAGGAAGACTGGGACCACACAGTCCATCATTAGGAAGACTGGGACCACGCAGTCCATCATCAGGAAGACTGGGACTACACAGTCCATCCTTGGGAAGACTGGGACCACACAGTACATCATTAGGAAGACTGGGACTACATAGTCCATCATTAGGAAGACTGGGACTACATAGTCCATCATTAGGAAGACTGGGACCACACAGTCCATCATTGGGAAGAGTGGGACCACACAGTCCATCATTAGGAAGACTGGGACTACATAGTCCATCATTAGGAAGACTGGGACTACATAGTCCATCATTAGGAAGACCGGGACCACACAGTCCATCATTAGGAAGACTGGGACCACACAGTCCATCATCAGGAAGACTGGGATCACACAGTCCATCATTGGGAAGACTGGGACTACAGTCCATCACTAGGAAGACCAGGACCACACAGTCCATCATTAGGAAGACTGGGACTACATAGTCCATCATTAGGAAGACTGGGACTACATAGTCCATCATTGGGAAGACTGGGACCACACAGTCCATCATTGGGAAGACTGGGACCACACAGTCCATCATTAGGAAGACTGGGACTACACAGTCCATCATTGTGAAGACTGGGACTACAAGTCCATCACTAGGAAGACCGGGACCACACAGTCCATCATTAGGAAGACTGGGACCACATAGTCCATCATTAGGAAGACTGGGACCACACAGTCCATCATTGGGAAGAGTGGGACCACACAGTCCATCATTAGGAAGACTGGGACTACATAGTCCATCATTAGGAAGACTGGGACTACATAGTCCATCATTAGGAAGACCGGGACCACACAGTCCATCATTAGGAAGACTGGGACCACACAGTCCATCATCAGGAAGACTGGGATCACACAGTCCATCATTGGGAAGACTGGGACTACAGTCCATCACTAGGAAGACCAGGACCACACAGTCCATCATTAGGAAGACTGGGACTACATAGTCCATCATTAGGAAGACTGGGACTACATAGTCCATCATTGGGAAGACTGGGACCACACAGTCCATCATTGGGAAGACTGGGACCACACAGTCCATCATTAGGAAGACTGGGACTACACAGTCCATCATTGTGAAGACTGGGACTACAAGTCCATCACTAGGAAGACCGGGACCACACAGTCCATCATTAGGAAGACTGGGACCACATAGTCCATCATTAGGAAGACTGGGACCACACAGTCCATCATTGGGAAGACTGGGACCACACAGTCCATCATTGGGAAGACTGGGACCACACAGTGCATTATTGGGATGACTGGGACTACACAGTCCATCATTAGGAAGACTGGGACTACATAGACCATCATTAGGAAGACTGGCACCACACAGTCCATCATTAGGAAGACTGGGACTACACAGTCCATCATTAGGAAGACTGGGACCACACAGTCCATCATTAGGAAGACTGGGACCACACAGTCCATCATTAGGAAGACTGGGACTACACAGTCCATCATTGTGAAGACTGGGACCACACAGTCCATCATTGGGAAGACTGGGACCACACAGTCCATCATTAGGAAGACTGGGACTACATAGTCCATCATTAGGAAGACTGGGACCACACAGTCCATCATTGGGAAGACTGGGACCACACAGTCCATCATTGGGAAGACTGGGACCACACAGTGCGTCATTGGGAAGACTGGGACTACACAATCCATCATTAGGAAGACTGGGACCACACAGTCCATCATTAGGAAGACTGGGACCACACAGTCCATCATTGGGAAGGCTGGGACTACATAGTCCATCATTAGGAAGACTGGGACTACATAGTCCATCATTAGGAAAATTGGGACTACATAGTCCATCATTAGGAAGACTGGGACTACATAGTCCATCATTAGGAAGACTGGGACCACACAGTCCATCATTAGGAAGACTGGGACCACACAGTGCAGTCCTATCCACTTCACAGTGCGTAACAGGGGGTGTTGCTGACATTTCCCTGACCAACGCATCGGGTGTCCGTTTCTCTCGGGCCTGGTTGACGCCAGGATTTATCATGACAGTAAGCGTAGAGTACAGCCCTGTCACACAGCCTCAGTCTCAGATGGACCTCCACAGTATCAGTATTAGCATCCACATCGTCATCATCATCATGGCACTGACAACAGTGTCCCAAACAGTGTGGATAAATGACATGGTGCAGAAACTGAAGGAAAAAAGGTGGTGATATTGAGCCTGATAAAAAAGTGTACGACGACGATAATGACGATTATGGTAAGGTGGTGGTGGTCATGATGATGATGATGATGATGATTTTGATGATGACAACGATGATGGTGGTGGTGGTTGTGATAACGATGACACTGACGATGATAGTGACAACAGCAACAATGATGAAGTAAATGATGATACTGACGGCTTGCGTGGGAATTTTGATAGAATTTCACAAATCCTCAATGATGCTCGACACAAAGTACAAATATACTCTTCAGAGTTCAAGAGAGATTCACACCACTGGGACAATTCCATATGCGCTACACTCAGGTCTGCCAGTAACTGTTTTGCAGACTTCTTGGGCCTGCACACAACTCTATGACTGGCAAAATCTTAAAATAAGGAGAGAGAAGAGAACGATAACGATACCACGACATGTTGAGCTGACACCAGCAGAATGATTGCAGCGTTAAGATGGACAGCCAACAGACCAGTTTTTAATGTTGCAGGCTGGGATTGAACTCAAGACATCAGATCTTCAGTGTAAGGTTCTGTCCAGAGAGTCAACCAGCCCTGTGTGGCCAGAAGGAGAACATGGGTACAACGACAATTTTATCCAGTTCAAGTTCATATTGCCCAGCCCACTACTACAGCCACACGACAATTTCATCCAGTTCAAG
>JAPXFY010004245.1:0-5000 GCA_030674185.1 Monoplex corrugatus | reverse complement strand
AATTGTAGTCTGGGACAGACATCTGTATATCAAGGAAGCCCAGAAACAACTCCACCATCACGCCTTCTACAAAAAGTTGGACCAACCTGCCCACATGACCAATCATGCCAAGATATCCAAACTTATCAACAATCTCATAACCTCTAAGCAGCTGCCCCCCACTGCCAGACTACTCATCAAACAACTTCCAGTCCAATCACTTTTTTATTTACTTCCCAAAATACATAAAGCCAACAATCCTGGCCGTCCTATCGTGTCAGCTTGCAACTGCCCCACTGAAAACATTTCTCAGTTTCTTGACCACATTTTGCAACCTATAGTCCAGGCTTTGCCTACCTTCATCAAAGACACTAACCATACATTGGATCTGATTCAAATATTAAATGAAGACCACACCTTCAAACCCCAATACCTGTTCACTTTGGATGTGACCTCTCTGTACACCAGCATACCCCACTCCGACGGGTTAAAAGCTCTCCAACATTTTCTGGACAAACGACGTGACCAAACATTGTCCACTTCAACCCTTGTCCGACTTGCCGAACTGGTTCTCACCATGAACACATTTTCGTTCGGAGATGAGACGTTCTGGCAAGTTAGCGGAGTCGCCATGGGTACTAAGATGGGCCCCAGCTATGCCTGCTTATTCATGGGATATTTGGAGGAACATATCCTACAACAATACAAGAAACCCAAACCTGAATTATACAAAAGATACATAGACGATTGCATTGGCATGACATCCCTCGATCATGACCAACTTTTACAATTCATCCACTACGTTCAAACGTTTCACCCATCCATCAAGTTCACATATGAAATTTCAAACACATCCATAAGCTTCCTGGATATCGAAGTTTCCCTTCAATCTGAACAACTAGTCACTACAGTCCACTACAAACCTACAGATTCACATTCCTACCTGGACTACCAATCATCTCACACTTCCAACACCAGAAACAGCATTCCCTACTCGCAGTTCTTGAGACTACGACGCCTCTGCTCAGACGAAGACAATTTTCAGGACAAAGCAGTTGAAATGACTAGATTTTTCCTGCGCAGACATTACCCACCCGAGGTCATCAATGAAGCCCGGAAAAAAGTCAGCTCTGTCTCTCGGCCAAATGCCCTCCATTCAAAGCCCAAAGCTGTCACAGAGGATCGGCCAGTCCTCAGTCTAGTTTACCACCCGTCCGTGCACCTCATAAAAAGGATCATCTTGTCCAACTGGAACATTTTGCGATCCAGTCCCACTACAGGTGAAACCTTTGACAAGCGCCCTTTGCTCGTCTACAAGAGAGACACCAATCTCCGCGACTTGCTGGTGCATTCGAATCTCAGCAAACCAGTCAGCCAACCTCCAGGAACCTCTCCATGCAACAAACCTAAATGCAAGACTTGTCCTTTCTTGTGCTCAGCCACCACAGTCAAAGGCCCCAAATCTCATATGAGAATTACAAAACATTTCAACTGTCAAACTTATAACATTGTCTACTTGATCAGCTGCTCTAAATGTTCCCAATTGTATATTGGTGAAACTGGACGCACTCTTGACACACGTTTCAAAGAACACTTGGCTGATATCCGCCACCAAAGGGATAAAAACTATCCCCAATCACTTCAACCAATCAGACCACTCAATCAATGACATCCGAGTGAAAGGTCTGTGGCTTCTACACAATAACAGCACCATAGACAGGAAAGACAGAGAATCCCACCTCATAAATAAACTTGGAACACGCAAACCACATGGTCTTAACGACAAACCATGAGTAACAAAATTCAGACATGCCGTTTCATGTCTCTTCCTGTTCCCACGCCTACCAGATTCTTGGCACCGGGCACAATCTACTCCCTTATCTCTTGGCTCTTGCCCTGTGCCTTCTTCAGAACAGGGCTATACCGATATAGCATGGCCACTTCTCAAAATTGCAGAACTTATCTCACTTCCCTTTTGACATCACAGTTGCCTCCCCTCTCCCCTTTTCTTACTACTGCTCATGATGACATGGGCATTCCATCTCTTACCCACTGGACGAGGCGGCAGGGAAGTTTTTAGTCCCGTTTTTATTATCCATTGTTTGGTGTCTGTGATTTGTCTGTGACCGTGCGTTCGCGCTTGACAAAGGCTAGTTGGCCGAAAATTTGCGCTTGTTTTGTTTTGTGTTGTCTTGTTGGAGATGCGCTTACATTGATTTTCTTGTTCTTCTGGTTTGTGTTTGCTTGGGCGCAGGCAGTCACTCTTGTTTTGGATCTTGTAATATACCCCAAGACTGCGTTTTATCTGTATAAGTGTCTTGTACTAAGTCTTTTATTTACTACATTTTAAAATTGTTTTAGCCTTTTTTTTATCTTCTTGCTTTTATCTCAGATTCTTACAGAATGTCACATTTTCCAACCTACTTACATTCCCGTCTTCTGTCTGGTTTCCGATCTCTTCCTCCTCCGCTTTTTTCACTCGCTGTATCCTATTCTAAAATCTGTTTCACCAAAACAAAAACAAACAGTCATTTATACTTTCTGCGTTGTTGCTTACGCAGAAACTTCATCCCGAAAGGGTTTCAACTCAAACACACTCCTTCCGACAGTGAAAATAAAAAACTTTTGCAGGCCACTAAAAATATCCTTCTTAAAGCAAGCAAACAGATCATGAAAACCCACATAGTACACTTAGAACGCAAACTGTCCATCGCCGACAAATCTCAGAAATACTTCAGTTCTGTAATCAGCAGAACACTAAACCCAACTCTCAGTCTCTTCATTAAAACCACCGTCATCAATTTCAATGCGTCACTACAAAAACACATGCAAACCATAAAAGACAAAAAATTGACCAACTTGAACAAGACTGCAAACCCGTCTGCACCGTTCTTGACACCTATCAGCAACCCAGCCCCCTCTCCACCTTCCTCTAGCTCTGCACGTCACCCCCTTGTACATTGCATTCCTTCAAACTTACCACTCTCTGAGGTGGAAGTGTCAGCCCTTTCAAAGGGCCTCAAATTTGTCCCTTTAAAACCATCCGCCAGTAAATACCAAACTAGCAATAGCTGCCAACGATTTTTTTAGATCCCTACGTTGGATGGCAGTACTGGGACATCCTCCCAAACAAAAATTGAATCCTGATGCTGACTTATTCACAAAACTTTTCCATAAGCCTTCTCATCGGGAACCTCCCCGCAACACCTTTCCGGAAGTTGAACATTACATCAACAAATGCCACCAAGAAATAGACTGTCTCAACATGCGACCCAAGAAACATTCCAACATCTCCAAAGAAGAAAGGGACGCACTACACTCCCTCAAAAACAGAGACATTGTCATCAAACCAGCAGACAAGGGGGGTGCAATTGTAGTCTGGGACAGACATCTGTATATCAAGGAAGCCCAGAAACAACTCCACCATCACGCCTTCTACAAAAAGTTGGACCAACCTGCCCACATGACCAATCATGCCAAGATATCCAAACTTATCAACAATCTCATAACCTCTAAGCAGCTGCCCCCCACTGCCAGACTACTCATCAAACAACTTCCAGTCCAATCACTTTTTTATTTACTTCCCAAAATACATAAAGCCAACAATCCTGGCCGTCCTATCGTGTCAGCTTGCAACTGCCCCACTGAAAACATTTCTCAGTTTCTTGACCACATTTTGCAACCTATAGTCAGGCTTTGCCTACCTTCATCAAAGACACTAACCATACATTGGATCTGATTCAAATATTAAATGAAGACCACACCTTCAAACCCCAATACCTGTTCACTTTGGATGTGACCTCTCTGTACACCAGCATACCCCACTCCGACGGGTTAAAAGCTCTCCAACATTTTCTGGACAAACGACGTGACCAAACATTGTCCACTTCAACCCTTGTCCGACTTGCCGAACTGGTTCTCACCATGAACACATTTTCGTTCGGAGATGAGACGTTCTGTCAAGTTAGCGGAGTCGCCATGGGTACTAAGATGGGCCCCAGCTATGCCTGCTTATTCATGGGATATTTGGAGGAACATATCCTACAACAATACAAGAAACCCAAACCTGAATTATACAAAAGATACATAGACGATTGCATTGGCATGACATCCCTCGATCATGACCAACTTTTACAATTCATCCACTACGTTCAAACGTTTCACCCATCCATCAAGTTCACATATGAAATTTCAAACACATCCATAAGCTTCCTGGATATCGAAGTTTCCCTTCAATCTGAACAACTAGTCACTACAGTCCACTACAAACCTACAGATTCACATTCCTACCTGGACTACCAATCATCTCACACTTCCAACACCAGAAACAGCATTCCCTACTCGCAGTTCTTGAGACTACGACGCCTCTGCTCAGACGAAGACAATTTTCAGGACAAAGCAGTTGAAATGACTAGATTTTTCCTGCGCAGACATTACCCACCCGAGGTCATCAATGAAGCCCGGAAAAAAGTCAGCTCTGTCTCTCGGCCAAATGCCCTCCATTCAAAGCCCAAAGCTGTCACAGAGGATCGGCCAGTCCTCAGTCTAGTTTACCACCCGTCCGTGCACCTCATAAAAAGGATCATCTTGTCCAACTGGAACATTTTGCGATCCAGTCCCACTACAGGTGAAACCTTTGACAAGCGCCCTTTGCTCGTCTACAAGAGAGACACCAATCTCCGCGACTTGCTGGTGCATTCGAATCTCAGCAAACCAGTCAGCCAACCTCCAGGAACCTCTCCATGCAACAAACCTAAATGCAAGACTTGTCCTTTCTTGTGCTCAGCCACCACAGTCAAAGGCCCCAAATCTCATATGAGAATTACAAAACATTTCAACTGTCAAACTTATAACATT
The DNA here is from genome assembly GCA_030674185.1 of Monoplex corrugatus. Taxonomy (NCBI): domain Eukaryota; kingdom Metazoa; phylum Mollusca; class Gastropoda; order Littorinimorpha; family Ranellidae; genus Monoplex; species Monoplex corrugatus. The sequence continues at coordinate 164 of JAPXFY010004245.1, read as the reverse complement.
GTCTACTTGATCAGCTGCTCTAAATGTTCCCAATTGTATATTGGTGAAACTGGACGCACTCTTGACACACGTTTCAAAGAACACTTGGCTGATATCCGCCACCAAAGGGATAAAACTATCCCCAATCACTTCAACCAATCAGACCACTCAATCAATGACATCCG
>JAPXFY010000424.1:55000-59026 GCA_030674185.1 Monoplex corrugatus | reverse complement strand
AATGTGAAATGTAACGTGACATGTGATATGTAGTATTGTTGTGTAGTTTTTTGAAAATGTGAATATGTAATTTTTGAATTTTTGTAGTATTGTTGTGTATGTTGTAATTTTTAATATGAATTTGTGACATGTGATATGTAGTATTGTTGTGTAGTGTTGTAATGTGCAATATGTAATGTTGTGACATGTGATATGTAGTATTGTTGTGTAGTGTTGTAATGTGTAATATGTAATGTTGTGACATGTGATATGTAGTATTGTTGTGTAGTGTTGTAATGTGCAATATGTAATGTTGTGACATGTGATATGTAGTATTGTTGTGTAGTGTTGTAATGTGCAATATGTAACGTTGTGACATGTGATATGTAGTATTGTTGTGTAGTGTTGTAATGTGCAATATGTAATGTTGTGATATGTGATATGTAGTATTGTTGTGTAGTGTTGTAATGTGTAATATGTAATGTTGTGACATGTGATATGTAGTATTGTTGTGTAGTGTTGTTATGTGCAATATGTAATGTTGTGACATGTGATATGTAGTATTGTTGTGTAGTGTTGTAATGTGTAATATGTAATGTTGTGACATGTGATATGTAGTATTGTTGTGTAGTGTTGTAATGTGCAATATGTAACGTGACATGTGATATGTAGTATTGTTGTGTAGTGTTGTAATGTGCAATATGTAACATTGTGACATGTGATATGTAGTATTGTTGTGTAGTGTTGTAATGTGTAATATGTAACGTTGTGACATGTGATATGTAGTATTGTTGTGTAGTGTTGTAATGTGCAATATGTAACATTGTGACATGTGATATGTAGTATTGTTGTGTAGTGTTGTAATGTGCAATATGTAACATTGTGACATGTGATATGTAGTATTGTTGTGTAGTGTTGTAATGTGCAATATGTAATGTTGTGATATGCAGTATTGTTGTGTAGTGTTGTAATGTGCAATATGTAATGTTGTGACATGTGATATGTAGTATTGTTGTGTAGTGTTGTAATGTGCAATATGTAATGTTGTGACATGTGATATGTAGTATTGTTGTGTAGTGTTGTAATGTGCAATATGTAATGTTGTGACATGTGATATGTAGTATTGTTGTGTAGTGTTGTAATGTGCAATATGTAATGTTGTGACATGTGATATGTAGTATTGTTGTGTAGTGTTGTAATGTGTAATATGTAATGTTGTGACATGTGATATGTAGTATTGTTGTGTAGTGTTGTAATGTGCAATATGTAATGTTGTGACATGTGATATGTAGTATTGTTGTGTAGTGTTGTAATGTGCAATATGTAATGTTGTGATATGTAGTATTGTTGTGTAGTGTTGTAATGTGTAATATGTAACGTTGTGACATGTGATATGTAGTATTGTTGTGTAGTGTTGTAATGTGCAATATTATTATTATTATGAACATTTAGTACGCCTAATCAAATTAATGCCCTAGGCGTTTACAATGGCAAAACATATAACCAGAATCACAAGCACACACACACACGCCCACAGAAGCACCCACACACACACAAACACACACACACACACACACAAACACACACACAGCATGACATGCAAATACAATGACACATTGACACTAAGACACTATAATGTCACCATTACATTACATGGGGGGAAGGGGGCAGAGATTACCAGGTTTGGGAAACAGGTGAGTTTTGAGGGAGCGTTTGAATGTGGACAGAGAGGGTGAGTATCTAAGAGAGCGAGGTAACTGATTCCAGATGGTTGGAGCTTGATAGGAAAAAGAACGCTGCCCAAACCTTTTAGTGCGGACTATGGGGATACTATAGAGACGGGTATCAGATGAGGACCGCAAAGCTCGAGATGGCGTGTAGAGATGTAACAGATGGGTGAGATACTCAGGACAGGAAGACTCAATAGATTTGAAGCAGAGGCAGGCAATCTTGTAGGATATTCTTTGCTGAACAGGGAGCCAGTGGAGAGAACAGAGCAATGGCGTAACATGGTTAAATTTTGAAGAGCGGAAGATGAGACGGGCAGCATGATTTTGAACTTTCTGAAGTTTGTTAATGAGATGAGAGGGGGAACCAGAAAAAAGAGCATTACAGTAATCGAGACGGGATAGAACAAATGCACAGACAAGAGCCTTTGTCGTGTCTTCTGAGAGGAGGTGGCGGATAGAAGCAATTCGGCGGAGTTCAAGAAAACAAGTGCGACAGACGTTGCTCACATGCTGGTGGAAGGACAGGGTTTGATCAAGAGTTACACCAAGGTTACGGGCAAAATGGGAGAGAGGGATAGATGAGTCAACAAGTGTGACAGAGGTTGGAAGAGAGGGGTGATTTTGGAGTTTGGGTGGGGTGATCAAGATCAATTCGGATTTCTCTTCATTTAATTTCAGTTTGTTTTCAGTCATCCAATCCTTCAGGTCAGCTACACAAGATTGGGTTTTCTGGATCATGATGGGAAGGTCAGGGAGAGGCCCAGAGACATACAGCTGATTGTCATCCGAGAAAGAATGATGCTGAAGCAGGTGTTCTTGGACAATAGAGGAGACAGGGTAGGTGTAGAGAATGAAAAGTAGGGGGCCCAGAACAGATCCTTGTGGCACTCCGTAAGTCAGACAGGAAGGATTAGAAGAAAGACCATTGACAGAAACTACTTGCAGACGATTGGTGATGTAAGAATGAAACCAGTTCAAGACAGTATCATGGAGCCCAAAAGAGTGATGTAGATGGGAGAGAAGGATAGAGTGGTCAATATGTAACGTTGTGACATGTGATATGTAGTATTGTTGTGTAGTGTTGTAATGTGCAATATGTAACATTGTGACATGTGATATGTAGTATTGTTGTGTAGTGTTGTAATGTGCAATATGTAATGTTGTGACATGTGATATGTAGTATTGTTGTGTAGTGTTGTAATGTGCAATATGTAATGTTGTGACATGTGATATGTAGTATTGTTGTGTAGTGTTGTAATGTGCAATATGTAATGTTGTGACATGTGATATGTAGTATTGTTGTGTAGTGTTGTAATGTGCAATATGTAATGTTGTGATATGTAGTATTGTTGTGTAGTGTTGTAATGTGTAATATGTAATGTTGTGATATGTAGTATTGTTGTGTAGTGTTGTAATGTGCAATATGTAATGTGATATGTAGTATTGTTGTGTAGTGTTGTAATGTGCAATATGTAATGTTGTGATATGTAGTATTGTTGTGTAGTGTTGTAATGTGTAATATGTAACATTGTGACATGTGATATGTAGTATTGTTGTGTAGTGTTGTAATGTGCAATATGTAACATTGTGACATGTGATATGTAGTATTGTTGTGTAGTGTTGTAATGTGTAATATGTAATGTTGTGACATGTGATATGTAGTATTGTTGTGTAGTGTTGTAATGTGCAATATGTAATGTTGTGATATGTGATATGTAGTATTGTTGTGTAGTGTTGTAATGTGCAATATGTAATGTTGTGACATGTGATATGTAGTATTGTTGTGTAGTGTTGTAATGTGCAATATGTAACATTGTGACATGTGATATGTAGTATTGTTGTGTAGTGTTGTAATGTGCAATATGTAACATTGTGACATGTGATATGTAGTATTGTTGTGTAGTGTTGTAATGTGTAATATGTAATGTTGTGACATGTGATATGTAGTATTGTTGTGTAGTGTTGTAATGTGCAATATGTAATGTTGTGACATGTGATATGTAGTATTGTTGTGTAGTGTTGTTATGTGCAATATGTAATGTTGTGACATGTGATATGTAGTATTGTTGTGTAGTGTTGTAATGTGCAATATGTAACGTTGTGACATGTGATATGTAGTATTGTTGTGTAGTGTTGTAATGTGTAATATGTAACGTTGTGACATGTGATATGTAGTATTGTTGTGTAGTGTTGTAATGTGTAATATGTAATGTTGTGACATGTGATATGTAGTATTGTTGTGTAGTGTTGTTATGTGCAATATGTAACATTGTGACATGTGATATGTAGTATTGTTGTGTAGTGTTGTTATGTGTAA
>JAPXFY010000424.1:0-50000 GCA_030674185.1 Monoplex corrugatus | reverse complement strand
CCTGTCACATTGTCATGTCACACTCTGTCAGTCTGTGTGTGTGTGTGTGAGAACAGGACATGATGGAGGCATTGACCACACAGAACAGTGAACTGCGCACCATGCTGATCAAGGCCACGGAGGTCAAGCCAAGGTCAGGGGACACCGGCAGTGAAAACGGAGACAACTCTCAGACAGACGATTTGGTAAACTGTTCTCCCTATAGATGTATACTGGTCTTTGTTTGATTATGATTTGTCTTTGTGTCATATATAAAATGTTTGTTTTCTGTGTGATTCAGGGGTCTTACTTTTCCACAGTTTTGCAGATTTGTGTGAAAGGATAAAATATGAGAATCTGCGAGAGAAATGAAATTGCAAAAAAAGTTTTAAAAATTAATTTTTTTAGGTGGCAGTAGAATCATGGTCAGATCACTGTCATCTTCATCAGATCCCTGTCATCATTGTCAGATCACTCATCATCATCAGATCACTCATCATCATCAGATCACTGTCATTATCATCAGATCTTTGTCATCTTCATCAGATCACTGTCATCATTGTCAGATCACTTTCATCATTGTCAGATCACTCTCATCATCATCAGATCTTTGTCATCTTCATCAGATCACTGTCGTCATTGTCAGATCATTTCATCATTGTCAGATCACTCTCATCATCATCAGATCACAGTCGTCAATGTCAGATTACTTTCCTCATCATCAGATCACTGTCATTGTCATATTACTGTCATCATCGTCAGAGCACTGTCATCATCGTCAGATCCTTGTCATCATCATCAGATCACAGTCATCAGATCACTGTCATTATCGTCAGATCACTGTCTTCATCATCAGATCACTGTCATTATCGTCAGATCACTGTCTTCATCATCAGATCACTGTCATCATTATCAGAGCACTGTCATTATGGTCAGATCACTGTCATCATCGTCAGATCACTGTCTTCATCATCAGATCACTGTCATCATCATCAGAGCACTGTCATTATGGTCAGATCACTGTCATCATCGTCAGATCACTGTCATCATCGTCAGATCACTGTCATCATCGTCAGAGCACTGTCATTATCGTCAGATCACTGTCATCATCATCAGAGCATTGTCATCACCATCATATCACTGTCATCATCATCAGATCACTGTCATCATCGTCAGATCACTGTCATCATCGTCAGATCACTGTCATCATCGTCAGAGCACTGTCATTATCGTCAGATCACTGTCATCATCATCAGAGCACTGTCATCACCATCAGATCACTGTCATCATCATCAGATCACTGTCATCATCGTCAGATCACTGTCATCATCGTCAGATCACTGTCATCATCGTCAGAGCACTGTCATTATCGTCAGATCACTGTCATCATCATCAGATCACTGTCATCACCATCAGAGCACTGTCATCACCATCAGATCACTGTCATCACCATCAGATCACTGTCATCACCATCAGAGCACTGTCTTCATCATCAGATCACTGTCTTCATCATCAGATCACTGTCATCATCAGATCACTGTCATCATCATCAGATCACTGTCATTATCATCAGATCACTGTCATCATCAGATCACTGTCATCATCATCAGATCACTGTCATTATCATCAGATCACTGTCATTATCATCAGATCACTGTCTTCATTATCAGATCACTGTCATTATCATCAGATCACTGTCATTATCATCAGATCACTGTCATCATCAGATCACTGTCATCATCATCAGATCACTGTCATTATCATCAGATCACTGTCATCATCATCAGATCACTGTCATCATCATCAGATCACTGTCATCATCATCAGATCACTGTCATCATCATCAGATCACTGTCATCATCATCAGATAACTGTCATCATCATCAGATCACTGTCATCATCATCAGATCACTGTCATTATCATCAGATCACTGTCATCATCATCAGATCACTGTCATCATCATCATATCACTGTCATCATCATCAGAGCACTGTCATTATCATCAGATTACTGTCATCACCATCAGATCATTGTCATCACAATCAGATCACTGTCATCATCACCGTCAGATTACTGTCATCATCATCGTCAGATTACTGTCATTATCGCCAGATCATTGTCAGAGCACTGTCATCATCATCAGATATTTTCTTCGTCAGATCACTGTCATCACCGTCAGATCACTGTCATCATTGTCAGAACACTTTCATCATCATCAGATATTATCATCATCAGATCACTGTTATCATCATCATCAGATATTATCATCATCAGAGACATTATCATCATCGTCAAATCACAGTCATCATCAGATCATGTCATCATTTTCATATCATTGTCAGAGCACTGTCATTCATTGTCAGATCACTGTCATCATCATCAGATATTATCATCATCATCAGATCACTGTCATCATTGTCAGATAACTGTCATCATCATCAGATATTATCATCATCATCAGATCACTGTCATCATTTTCATATCATCATCAGATCACTGTCACCATTGTCAGATAACTGTCATCATCATCAGATATCATCATCATCAGATCATTGTCAGATCACTGTCATCATCATCAGATATTATCATCATCATCAGACCACTGTCATCATTGTCAGATAACTGTCGTCATCATCAGACCACTGTCATCATCATCAGACCACTGTCATCATCAGACCACTGTCATCATCATCAGACCACTGTCATCATCAGATCACTGTCATCATCATCAGACCACTGTCATCATCATCAGACCACTGTCATCATCAGACCACTGTCATCATCAGACCACTCATCATCAGACCACTCATCATCATACCACTGTCATCATCATCATCAGACCACTGTCATCATCATCATCAGACCACTCATCATCATACCACTGTCATCATCATCATCAGACCACTGTCATCATCATCATCAGACCACTGTCATCATCATCAGATCACTGTCATGATTGTCAGATCACTGTCATCATCATCAGATCACTGTCATCATTGTCAGATCACTGTCATCATTGTCAGATCTCTGTCATCATTGTCAGATCTCTGTCATCATCATCATCAGATTACTGTCATCATTGTCAGATTACTGTCATCATTGTCAGATCACTGTCATCATCATCAGATTTCTGTCATCATTGTCAGATCTCTGTCATCATCATCAGATTACTGTCATCATCGTCAGATTACTGTCATCATCATCAGATTACTGTCATCATTGTCAGATCTCTGTCATCATCATCAGATTACTGTCATCATCGTCAGATTACTGTCATCATTGTCAGATTACTGTCATCATTGTCAGATCTCTGTCATCATCATCAGATTTCTGTCATCATCATCAGATTACTGTCATCATCATCAGATTACTGTCATCATCAGATTTCTGTCATCATCGTCAGATTTCTGTCATCATCATCAGATTACTGTCATCATTGTCAGATCTCTGTCATCATCATCAGATTACTGTCATCATTGTCAGATTACTGTCATCATCATCAGATTACTGTCATCATCATCAGATTACTGTCATCATTGTCAGATTACTGTCATCATCATCAGATTACTGTCATCATCATCAGATTTCTGTCATCATCATCAGATTTCTGTCATCATCATCAGATTACTGTCATCATTGTCAGATTACTGTCATCATCATCAGATTACTGTCATCATTGTCAGATTACTGTCATCATCATCAGATTACTGTCATCATTGTCAGGTTACTGTCATCATCATCAGATTACTGTCATCATCATCAGATTTCTGTCATCATCATCAGATTACTGTCATCATTGTCAGATTTCTGTCATCATCATCAGATCACTGTCATCATTGTCAGATCTCTGTCATCATCATCAGATTACTGTCATCATTGTCAGATCTCTGTCATCATCATCAGATTACTGTCATCATTGTCAGATCTCTGTCATCATCATCAGATTACTGTCATCATCATCAGATTACTGTCATCATTGTCAGATCTCTGTCATCATCATCAGATTTCTGTCATCAGATTTCTGTCATCATCATCAGATTACTGTCATCATTGTCAGATCTCTGTCATCATCATCAGATTACTGTCATAATTGTGGGATCACTGTCATCATTGTCAGATCACTGTCATCATCATCAGATCACTGTCATCTTCATTAGATCACTATATCATCAGATCACTGTCATCAGGTCACTGTCATATCACAGTGGGTATGGTGGTGATAATGATGACGATGTGTATAATGGTGATTGTGATAATGATGATGACCTTAGTTGATGGTGATGATGATGACATTTGTATCTCTACTTTTATATTTCGTGAGTGATAACCACATCAAACGCATTGAGATAGAATTTTGTGTTGGTGGTGATGATGACGATGGTGATGATGATGATGGTGATGACGATGCTATGATGATGGTGATGATGATGATGATGGCGATGTTGATAATGATGACGACAACATTTTCAGATTGACAGCCTCACTGCCACTATCAAACAGTTGGAAATGGAGCGAGGACAATTGTATGAAAGCCTGAAAGAGCAGCGCCACCTGTCAGACAACCTGAGCGTCAAGGTTGCCGACCTGCAGGAGGAAGTCATCAGAAAATGTTAGTTCCTGGTTTTTTCTGCAGTCGCTAATGAAAGTGGAACTGCTTTAACCCTCTCCCTACCCCTGGCCTGATAAGGGGTATTGCTTAACCCCCACCCCCACTATGGTAAATAAAACTGTTACCCTTCATTCCCCTCACTCTGATGCATGGAATTGCTTTATTCCACCCCCCTCTACTCTGATTAGTGGAGCTGTTTTAACCACCACCCTCTACTCTGATTAGTGGAGCCGTTTTAACCACCACCACCCTCTACTCTGATTAGTGGAGCTGTTTTAACCACCACCCCTCTCTACTCTGATTAGTGGAGCTGTTTTAACCACCACCCACCTCTACTGTGATTAGTGGAGCCGTTTTAACCACCACCCCTCTCTACTCTGATTAGTGGAGCCGTTTTAACCACCACCACCCCTCTATTCTGATTAGTGGAGCCGTTTTAACCACCACCCCTCTCTACTCTGATTAGTGGAGCTGTTTTAACCACCACCCTCTATTCTGATTAGTGGAGCCGTTTTAACCACCACCCCTCTCTACTCTGATTAGTGGAGCTGTTTTAACCACCACCCTCTATTCTGATTAGTGGAGCCGTTTTAACCACCACCCCTCTCTACTCTGATTAGTGGAGCTGTTTTAACCACCACCCTCTATTCTGATTAGTGGAGCCGTTTTAACCACCACCCCTCTCTATTCTGATTAGTGGAGCCGTTTTAACCACCACCCCCCTCTACTCTGATTAGTGGAGCTGTTTTAACCACCACCCTCTATTCTGATTAGTGGAGCCGTTTTAACCACCACCCACCTCTACTCTGATTAGTGGAGCCGTTTTAACCACCACCCCCCTCTACTCTGATTAGTGGAGCTGTTTTAACCACCACCCTCTATTCTGATTAGTGGAGCCGTTTTAACCACCACCCCTCTCTACTCTGATTAGTGGAGCCGTTTTAACCACCACCCCTCTCTACTCTGATTAGTGGAGCCGTTTTAACCACCACCCCTCTCTACTCTGATTAGTGGAGCCGTTTTAACCACCACCCCCTCTACTCTGATTAGTGGAGCCGTTTTAACCACCACCCCTCTCTACTCTGATTAGTGGAGCCGTTTTAACCACCACCCCCTCTACTCTGATTAGTGGAGCCGTTTTAACCACCACCCCCTCTACTCTGATTAGTGGAGCCGTTTTAACCACCACCCACCTCTACTGTGATTAGTGGAGCCGTTTTAACCACCACCCACCTCTACTCTGATTAGTGGAGCCGTTTTAACCACCACCCCCCTCTACTCTGATTAGTGGAGCCGTTTTAACCACCACCCCCCTCTACTCTGATTAGTGGAGCCGTTTTAACCACCACCCCCCTCTACTCTGATTAGTGGAGCCGTTTTAACCACCACCACCCTCTACTCTGATTAGTGGAGCCGTTTTAACCACCACCCCCCTCTACTCTGATTAGTGGAGCCGTTTTAACCACCACCCCCCTCTACTCTGATTAGTGGAGCCGTTTTAACCACCACCACCCTCTACTCTGATTAGTGGAGCCGTTTTAACCACCACCCCCCTCTACTCTGATTAGTGGAGCCGTTTTAACCACCACCACCCTCTACTCTGATTAGTGGAGCCGTTTTAACCACCACCCCCCTCTACTCTGATTAGTGGAGCCGTTTTAACCACCACCCCCCTCTACTCTGATTAGTGGAGCCGTTTTAACCACCACCCCCCTCTACTCTGATTAGTGGAGCCGTTTTAACCACCACCACCCTCTACTCTGATTAGTGGAGCCGTTTTAACCACCACCCCTCTCTACTCTGATTAGTGGAGCCGTTTTAACCACCACTCCCCTCTACTCTGATTAGTGGAGCCGTTTTAACCACCACCACCCTCTACTCTGATTAGTGGAGCCGTTTTAACCACCACCACCCTCTACTCTGATTAGTGGAGCCGTTTTAACCACCACCCCCCTCTACTCTGATTAGTGGAGCCGTTTTAACCACCACCCCCCTCTACTCTGATTAGTGGAGCCGTTTTAACCACCACCCACCTCTACTCTGATTAGTGGAGCTGTTTTAACCACCACCCCCCTCTATTCTGATTAGTGGAGCCGTTTTAACCACCACCCACCTCTACTCTGATTAGTGGAGCTGTTTTAACCACCACCCCCCTCTACTCTGATTAGTGGAGCCGTTTTAACCACCACCCCCCTCTACTCTGATTAGTGGAGCCGTTTTAACCACCACCCCCCTCTACTCTGATTAGTGGAGCCGTTTTAACCACCACCACCCTCTACTCTGATTAGTGGAGCTGTTTTAACCACCACCCCCCTCTACTCTGATTAGTGGAGCCGTTTTAACCACCACCCCCCCTCTACTCTGATTAGTGGAGCCGTTTTAACCACCACCACCCTCTACTCTGATTAGTGGAGCCGTTTTAACCACCACCCCTCTCTACTCTGATTAGTGGAGCCGTTTTAACCACCACCCCTCTCTACTCTGATTAGTGGAGCCGTTTTAACCACCACCCCTCTCTACTCTGATTAGTGGAGCCGTTTTAACCACCACCCCTCTCTACTCTGATTAGTGGAGCCGTTTTAACCACCACCCCTCTCTACTCTGATTAGTGGAGCCGTTTTAACCACCACCACCCTCTACTCTGATTAGTGGAGCCGTTTTAACCACCACCCCCCTCCTCCACTGTGATAAATAGAACTGCTTTAACCCTTACCTTCCCCTCTAATAAATGGAACTGCTTTAAACCTCTGTCTCTCCCATTCTTGATATATGGAGCTGCTTTAACCCCTCCTCTGAGTGGAAGTGCTTTAACTCTCATACACCCTTTTCTGATAAGTGGAAGTGCTTTAACCCTCCCACCCTCTCCACTCTGATGAATGGAACAGCTTTAACCCTTGATCTTTCCCATTCTGATAAAGGGAACTGCTTCAAGTACTGCTTTTCCAAACAGACTGTATTATTGTGCTCTGGCCTAGGATAGCTAGTGAACAGCTTACAGTACTTATGTAAGGATAGATATGGACCGTTTTTTTGTTTTTGTTTTTTTGGGTGACACTCGATAATGAAGACAACCTCAGACAGTCGTCTGCAAGTGCGACAATAGGAGGCCCATGCATAAAAAAGTTTTTTTTAAAAGCTACAAAATCACTCACTTGACCTAGCGGTTGTACTGCCAGTGGTACAGAACTCTGTCAGATGACAGAGTGGGATGCCGAAAGGTTACAGGGTGGCTATATTGAAACTGTCATAACTCTCTCTCTCTCCCTCTCTCTCTCTCTCTCTCTCTCTCTGTGCATCTCTGTCTCTCGCTCATATGATGATGGTGTGTGTGTGCAGCCTCAGATTATGTGGACTCTGACAAGATAAGTCGATCAGACTATGAGCAGATGAAGACAGCCATGGAGATGATACAGGTCAGTACACTGGGTGTAACATTACAGGTGGTGTGACTTGCCATGTGGTTTGTACATTACCAGAGGGTGTAATGTGACATTACAAGTGGGTGTGACATTACAAGAGGGTGTAATGTGACATTATAGGAGGGTGTGACATTACAGCTGGTTGTGACGTGACTTTACAGATGGGTGTGACATTACAGGTGGTGTGACGACAGGTGGGTGTGACATTACAAGAGGGTGTGACATTACAGCTGGTTGTGACATTACTTCACAGGTGGGTGTGACATTACAGGTGGTGTGACTTGACAGGTGGTTGTGGCATTACAAGAAGGTGCAAATGTGACATTACAAGAGGGTGTGACATTATAACTGGTTGTGACGTGACTTTACCGATAGGTGTGACATTACAAGTGAATGTGACTTGACAGGTGGTCGTGACATTACAAGAGGGTGTTGTGATGTGACATTACAATTGGGTGTGACATTACAGCTGGTTGTGACGTGACTTTACAGATGTGTGACATTACAATTGGGTGTGACATTAATGCAGAATGTGATGAGACTTTACAGATGTGTGACATTACAATTGGGTGTGACGTGACAGGTTTGACATTGGGGTGGAGTAGGGCATTTGACATTAGAGATGAGTACAGATGGAAGAGACATTACATGTGGGCGTGACAGTACAGGTGGGTATGACATCGTAGGTGAGTGTGACAGGACAGGTACATACGGGACAAAACAACGAAGATGATCATCATCACCATCGTCATTATTATATATGCACACATGATGCAAGACAAAGTGATGATAATCATCATTGCCATCAGCAGCATCATCATCATCATTATTAGTATCAGTGTCATCATTATCGTCATAATGTGTGCGTATGTTTTCAGGAGAAGTGCATATTTGTGATGTGGGACAAAATGATGATAATCATCTTCATCGTCGTCATCACTTAAGAATCATCATTATCATATTACAATACATGTGTGTGTGTGAAGAATCATCATTATCATATTACAATACATGTGTGTTTGTGAAGAATCATCATTATCATATTACAATACATGTGTGTGTGTGTGAAGAATCATCATTATCATATTACAATACATGTGTGTTTGTGAAGAATCATCATTATCATATTACAATACATGTGTGTGTGTGAAGAATCATCATTATCATATTACAATACATGTGTGTGTGTGAAGAATCATCATTATCATATTACAATACATGTGTGTGTGTGTTTTTAGGAGAAGTACACACGTGTGATGCGGGACAAAGCAGAACTAACAGACAAAGCAGACCAGTTGGAACACTTGGTAGTGCAGCTACAAGGAGAAACCGACACCATTGGTACGTTTCTCTGTTTCTGCTTACACACACACACACACACCACACACACACACACACACACACACACACACACACACACACACACACACACACACACACACACACACACACACACACACACACACACACACACACCACGCACACACCACACACGCACGCACACACACACACACACACACACACACACACACACACACACACACACACACACACCACGCACACACACACACACACCACGCACAAACTACTCACACATTCACATACATATTATACTAGGTAGGTCCGCGCATGCACTGACAGTTGTCAACAGTGCAGAGAAGACGCAGATTTTGTCCATTTTCAACTCGTCAGTTTCACCATTAAATCATGCTTAAATCACTCGGTTTTTATACTGGAATAAAGTTCAGTGTTTTGTCTGTCAGTCTGTGTGATTTGTTTTCTCCTTTGCTTTTGTATTTACATGCGCCTAATGATTAAACACGAGTGGTGTCGGCCCAATTTTTACACCGCGAACCAGTCTGCCGAAGTCCGCGCCGCTCCCCAGAAATCATGTGTGTCGCTCAATCGCTTAGCGCGTGGCAGTGTTCATGTGACTATTTAGAAACTACGTCATTCGAAAGTCGGAATTCTCCTGTTTTGATTGGTTGGTCTCTTAAATGGATCACCCAATGGCAACATTGTCAACATCGTGGTTGAAGTTGAGCTTGATTTTCGGGACAGCGTGGCTCACGCTTCCGACTTCAAAATCATTCAAAAGTTGAATGAAAAGAAAGTTTAAAGCAAGTACTTTTAAGTGCTTTTCATCGTTTTTCTGCGGAGGAACGTATTGGGACGCGCTTTTCAACAGAAAAGAGTGACCGAATTGAGATCGGTGCATTAGCAGCGCGTGGTCCGACTCGCTGGTCGACGAAGATGGCGTCGATCGACTCGGCGCCTGACAACATGCGATCTTCGCTTGAAGAATGGAAAATACGACAGCTGACAGGTTTGTGAGCGCTATATTTTATCAATATTATATATATATATATATATATAGAAAAAGAATACACACTGAGAAGATAGCGATCGTTTTGAGCTTGAAGATAGCGATCGTTTTGAGCTTGGGGGAGGGGGGAGCAGAGGGTCAGTCGCCCAAAGCAGCTGACGAAGTCCAACCCTAGAATGGGTTGCCCCACTCAAGCTATGTAGCACCAAGAGATGAGGGGGAAATGGAAGGATACCGGAAAAAAAAAAAAAAAAAAAAAAAAACACCTAGTCAGACACAGCTGGTGGGAAGAAGAAAGGAACAGTTGTAAGTAAAGTTCCCTTTGAAAACCGGGAAAAGAAAAAAAAAGGGGGGTAGGGGGTTACACAAAGTACACAAACACATGTGCGCGCGCACACACACACACACACACACACACACACACACACACACACACACACACACACACACACACACACACACACACACACACACACACACACACACACACACACACACACACACACAGATGTATGCACATAAATTTTGTATATAAAAAAAAGGGTAGCAAAACGTAATGATGTAAATTTAAGCAATATGTAAGTAGACTGAAACAAGAATTGCTGTACCAAGCCTGACATGCTGACAATGTTTGTGCATGCATGTAAAAACGTGTCTAATGTAAAATAGTCTTAGTCTTATCAAGGAGTCACTGCGTGTGGACAAGTCCATGTATGCCACACCACATCTGCTGGGCAGATGCCTGATCGACAGCATAACCCAACAAGCTACTCAGCTAGTCAAACCTTGTGGAGGAGATAGACAGACAGAATGAAGGAGAGACAGACTAACAGAGAGACAGAGATAAATAAAGAGAGAGAGACACACAGACAAAGAAAGACAGGCAGAGAGAGACAGACACACACAGACAGACAAACAGAATGTAAAAGAATATCTGAACACATTATATAAACAAATGTAATAAAGTGATCTAATGTGTTCAGGAATGGGACTGCCAATTTCAGGCCTGGCGAGTTTCAGAAGACTGGCAAACCCATGATTTCCGGACTAGGAGAATTTTTCACGTTCACCCATGTGCGCGCGAAACACACACACAACACACACACACACACACACACACACACACACACACCACACACACACACACACACACACACACACACACACACACACACACACACACACACACACACACACACACACACACACACACACACACACACACACACACACACACCACACACACACACACACACACACACACACACACACACACACACACACACACACACACCACACACCACACACACACACACACACACACACACACACACACACACACACACACACACACACACACACACACACACACACACACACACACACACACACACACACACACACACACACACACACACAACACACACACACACACACACACACACACACACACACACACACACACACACACACACACACACACACACACACACACACACACACACACACACACACACACACACACACACACACACACACACACACACACACACCACACACACACACACACACACACACACACACACACACACACACACACACACACACACACACACACACACACACACACACACACACACACACACACACACACACACACACACACAGTGTTCTCAGAAGAAACAAAAATCCGTATTAAAAAAAGACTCTTCCTCTCGCTCTCTATCTATGACAGAAAGGAACATTTTAAAGCAAACCTTTTAATAGTTTTATATCATGTATATTTCAGATGATGATCAGTTCCAGGCTCTTCAGGCAACCTTCGCTCACACAGGAAGAGGGCGACCAACATCAGCACCAAAAGTTCAGTTCAACAACAAACTGTTGGTGCAGTTACATTTGTTGAAAGACAGAGAGAGTAAAACATGGGAAGCAGTGGCATCTTTTCTCACAAAATTGTTTCCTGACTGTAGCTTTCCATCGGTGCAGTCAATAGTTGAGAATGCAGTCAGAGACTTCAACAAATGTGAATCAGTTGAAGAAAGTGAATGCTTTCTACAAGAGAGGAAGGAGTCATGTATTTTCCCAGGACCTTTCTGTCAGAAGTTTTCTATCACACGATCCAGTCTTCTTAATGGAACTCTACATGAACATGGAGCTTTTTCTGACTGTCCTGTTGGACTTGTGACGGAAATTTGTAATTTTGCCAAATCGCAGAAGATCAATGATGCTACTTTACACAAGTGGCTTCAAGACCTGGTCAAGGACTTGCCTCCAACCAATCAGTTAAAACAGAAACTGGGAAGGCTGAAATGGAAACAATATGTCCACACATTCTGTTGATGCCATCTTTATATCAGTTGTAAATAAATATTTTTTATCAACTGTATCATTTTCCCAAGGCAGTCCTTTTCTCTTCAATTGAAGAAATTCAGTTTACACCAGTGTGTTAATATTTGAGAGTGTAGGTTTGCCATGGTGAAAAAAGTGATTAACTTGGGATTTAAAATCTTGTGATTTAGATTTTTTTTTCTATATTCTGTTATGCTGATAGCTCTGAAATTATAGTAAAACTGAAATCTACAGGTTTTCCTGAACAAACTGATATTTGAAATGGTTCTGTAGCTCAAAAACTTTCTGAGATATCACCATTTTCAAATGGCACGTTATCACTGTAAAATCGGGCCATTCGACATGTGTTAAAATTGAATATTTTGCCATTTTTTAGGCATAATATCTCTATTGTTAAGCATTTCTGAAAGCTGAAAAAAATTAGGCATAAACTACATGTTGGTAGTATGAAGTACAGCCAAAGACAACCTTCTAAGTTATCAACTTAAAATTTTATGATGGTCCAAAAATGGTCCGATGTGAAATATTCGCAAATTCGTCAATTTTGCACTTTTTAAAATATCATTTTCTTAAAAAGTACTAAAGGTATTGCAACAAAAATTTGTATTTTTACTTAATTTTTTATGCTCCTTTTAATGGTGTAATTAGTTTTGGGAAATTCTATAGTTTAAAATTTGAGTGTCCTACCTAATTATACACATATACACAACATACATACATACACACTATACACATATACATACACACACACACACATACATGCACATCTGTATGTATGTTAAATGTGTACATATGTATTCATATGTACACATACACTCCAGACACACAAATATAAACACACATAGAGATATACACATACTCATTTTACAGAAGTATACTGGGAGACAGACATCATCGGTACATACGCTAATATACATACATAGATGCACGCAGAGATACACATACATATATATACGCACGCAAAGATACAAAACATATATACGCATGCAGAGATACACATATAGACATTTTACAAACACATATACACATTTTGCAAAGTTACTGTGAGAGACAGACGTCATCGGTACATTTGCATTTGTACTCATATGTAGGGTCTGAGTGTGGTTTTGTGTGTGTCAATTATTAAGTCTTAAATGACAGGCCAGAAATCTGTTTTTGAATGCACGTGAATGATTGTCCATCTGTTATGGTTGTACACTCTTTGATTGTACCAGTGCTAATACGAAACCTGTATTTAGTACAAAACATGCACTGAACACTGTTCATTTAATGTCATTTAGCCTGCAGTTACCAGATAACATAACGTTAGTTGTGCTCCCATTGAAAAGGTGTTCACTGAAGGAATGGTTATGCAGAAAGTTGAACCAGGCTCTACTTCACAAATGATCCTGTCAAAATTCCATGCCAGTCCTCAAAACATCACAGTTAACTTCAAGTTCCAAAGCACCTAGGACTGACAAGTTTTTGTTACTCTGGTAGCTTACTCTGGAACACTCTTCAACTTAACCCAAGCTCCCATCAAAACAGCAAGCTTTAATAAGGAAGACCTAGTTTTGCTTTTCTTAAATGTTCCAAAAACATAATACACTGCAGCAATCCTAGTGCCATATAATATTTTATAAAGGGGAAGGTAGAATTTTAACGGATTCATTCTAATGATGATGATAATGATGGACTCTCCTCGATCCAGCATGTGAGTAGAAATAATGATCTGGTACAGGTCTTCAAATGGCATACAATACCGATCCTGAAGACACGCTCTTTTCACAACCTCACACACTGTGCCTTTTAGCCGCCCAACCATAGGTCATGACCTCGGCCCGTGGCGCGCAGCTGATGCCAGCTGCCAAGCGGGCAGCAGACACACAGTGCTGCTCGGCTTGCTTGGCTCACTCAGCGGGAATAACGCTATGTTCGTAATTTGTGTACCATCGCAAAACTCCCTTAAAACAACATTCTGTAATGACTTGCAATAGAAAGGGAAAAGAATGAGCTTGAAACCAACACCAAACACAACATAGATAGGGTTACTGCTTTAGTTACTGCAGCAGTTCAAAGTTTCATCCACACAAACAAAACAACTTCAAAAAACATATTACTACAATGAATGGGTCGTGTTCCAACACCCTTAAATTAAAACATGCACTTATGACAGCACTTCCACGAACAGCAACAGAAAGTACAACCATTTAGCATTCACACCCACGTATCTGTCTGTGGGCAGTATTTTTCTGTGGGCCAGGAGCAGGGGGGTAATTAACACGCTGCTGTGGGTTTACCAGTGGCAGGCGCAAGGTGGAGTGGTGGGGGTATGTTGGCTTGGCAACCAGCTTATAGTTCACGCCTGACACAGGCCTAATTATTGTTTATCAGGTGTGGGGCTACACATCAGTCCCTGGCATCAGTGTTTTGGGAGTTCAATTCTTTACTTTAACTGTCTCTGCCGGAGACAACTTACTGTTTATACCGCTGAATTATGATAATAATAAAACTGCTCGACATATTGAAAGCGACCTGGAACAAGTTCTCTTCCGCAAATAAAAATCAGTTTCTGCTCACGTAGTTAAAACGCAATCAGCAAAATGTAAATCCATGGATATGAGAAAATGATGAGAATAAAAGAAGACTTGTCAAGAGTTATTTTCGCGGCTTTGAGGCGACAGGAAGCACACACCGCAACCGAGGTCACACAGTTGTCAACTGTTCTTGCATTAAGACTCGGATTTGCTGGTCTTCTGCACGAATTCCACGCACCCGAGCCTTAAGACCATTAACAAAAGCATGAGTCTCTTCACCTCCTTGCTCCCCCAGCAGTCCCAATCCAAATTTCCAGTCTTTCAGGAATTGAACACAGTGGCACTCTAGCATGTGTTGTTTTGGTGTGATGTTTATATGCGGAAACTTGATTCTGTAGAAATGCATGTATTGTGAAATGTTTTCTTCTACCGTTTGTATGTCTTCTTCTGTCATGGGTCGTGTATGTGAGATGTGTTTATGTACAGCTGAGAAGTGTGAGTTAAGCTGTTCAAATTTCTCTGCGATGTCATGTGCACGCTGGTGAAGTGTGAGGCTGTCTGTCACTTGAAATGTTTTTCTGACTATGCTTTGACAGATGTTTTTTGTGACTTGAGGTTGCAGATATTTGTGGCAGTGATTGCCTACAAAGGAACGGCCGTGGTATGCTTGCACAGTGATTTTATTTGCTTTCAGTTCACTATCTAAATTTGATGTGACAGGGCCTTCACGGAAAGGCAGGTCTGTCAGTGCCTCATTCTTTTCTTCTATTCTGTCATAAAGTTCGTCAATGCAGTCCTGCACCTGCTTCTTCTCCTCCTGTAGTGTGTGCTTCATTTGCTCATTTTCCCGTTCTAACTGCTGTATTTCTGAGAGCCTTGTCTCGTATGACATCTTCTCTTTTTCATCTTTCTCTATGTCTTGTAGTGTGTTAACATGCTGTTCGAACACTGTGATGTTTTCATGTCCCGTGTTAATTTCTTCCGCTAGTGCCCTAGCTATGTGTGTGTCTAGCATGTGACACTCCTGTTCCAACAGATCATGGTGTTTTTTTTACTATGCCTAACAAAATGTGAAGGTAGGGAGGAGCGATTTGTGACAAGGATACATTGAAGAGGGGTTTGTGGATAACATTATTGTATGCTTTTGCTGTTTTCTTGTCTGCACCATGGTGACAGAACTGTCTGTGATCATGCTTAATGTTTTGCAGCGTTCTTTTGGGAATGTTTGTTTGCTGAATGTGCGCGTTTTGCATCTGTTTCTTTGAAGTCTTGCACCACAAACAAGGGTGTACTGACTGCGCTCCTGAAATGCCATATATATTTTAAGTAAATAGTCATAATCACCAAAGAAAAAAACACGGATCTGCTTGCCTTTCCATACCATCTTCTCTAAGTTGGTGATTTGCTGTTTGTATGGATAGAGGATAGTTTTTAGGTTTACCTGTGAATCTTTGCAATTGACCACAGATATGAGGCAAGTATTGCGCTTTGAGTTAGGTTCACTAACATTTGCAACCTGCAGCATAAACTTAAAACTACCTCCACCATGGTCTCCGCCGATCTTTATCCATACTTCATTTCTGGGAATTGTATCATCATGCCAAGAGAGCAGATGTTCTTCCTCGTACTGGTCTAACAGAGAAGAGACAAACTGAGTAAGGTCAGTGTGTCCCACATAGCCAACAGGCACTTCAATTCTCTCTGAGCCAGTGTCATTGTCAACTAATTTGTGTTCTACCACTATGTCTCCACAGACTGTTTCACGTTGAAACTGCCTCTCTGCTCGTTCACTCTCCATGACTACTCCTATGCCTTTGAGAAACCGTCTCTGTGCTCTCTGCCTGCACCAGCTAAGTCCTAAAGTTGTCCTAAGAGCTGACCCATGTTTAGAGGAGATGGTTGGTCTCTTAATGCCTGCCTGATGTAACACCTCCTCCCTCTGTTTTGTGCTGGACTTTTTCAGTTCACTGCTGTGTTGTTTTACCGAATCTTCTTGGGTTTTGCCTGATACATCATGTCTAAACTTTTCCACTGTTCTGGCTCTCTTTTTTTCTCAGAGGAGAAGAAGCTTCTAATGATCTCTTTCTTGGCATCACTATCTTTTTGAGAACGAGAGGCTGACCTTTCGTTTTGCAGGCAACAGTGGATTTGTCCTGTGACTTATTCATTATCATTTTGGTGATTTGTGTGTGGTATTCTGTTTCTTCTGCAGTGAGTGGAAGAGTCATGTCCTGAATAGAACGCAAGCTTTGCTTTTGGGCAATAGGAGATGTTGCTGCGTCTGTAACCTGCTGTCTCATGGGCAATAGGAGATGTTGCTGCGTCTGTAACCTGCTGTCTCATGGGCAATAGGAGATGTTGCTGCGTCTGTAACCTGCTGTCTCATGGGCAATAGGAGATGTTGCTGGTCTGTAACCTGCTGTCTCATGGGCAATAGGAGATGTTGCTGCGTCTGTAACCTGCTGTCTCATGGGCAATAGGAGATGTTGCTGCGTCTGTAACCTGCTGTCTCATGGGCAATAGGAGATGTTGCTGCGTCTGTAACCTGCTGTCTCATGGGCAATAGGAGATGTTGCTGCGTCTGTAACCTGCTGTCTCATGGGCAATAGGAATGTTGCTGCGTCTGTAACCTGCTGTCTCATGGGCAATAGGAGATGTTGCTGCGTCTGTAACCTGCTGTCTCATAGATGTCTGTGATGGCCCTTCGTTTATGACTGTCTTTTCTGGTGTGTACATTTCCTGCCTAATGGGTGATGTATGCGTGTCAATCATGCGAGGCCTTTTTTCTGGTGTGTACATTTCCTGCCTAATGGGTGATGTATGCGTGTCAATCATGCGAGGCCTTTTTTCTGGTGTGTACATTTCCTGCCTAATGGGTGATGTATGCGTGTCAATCATGCGAGGCCTTTTTTCTGGTGTGTACATTTCCTGCCTAATGGGTGATGTATGCGTGTCAATCATGCGAGGCCTTTTTTCTGGTGTGTACATTTCCTGCCTAATGGGTGATGTATGCGTGTCAATCATGCGAGGCCTTTTTTCTGGTGTGTACATTTCCTGCCTAATGGGTGATGTATGCGTGTCAATCATGCGAGGCCTTTTTTCTGGTGTGTACATTTCCTGCCTAATGGGTGATGTATGCGTGTCAATCATGCGAGGCCTTTTTTCTGGTGTGTACATTTCCTGCCTAATGGGTGATGTATGCGTGTCAATCATGCGAGGCCTTTTTTCTGGTGTGTACATTTCCTGCCTAATGGGTGATGTATGCGTGTCAATCATGCGAGGCCTTTTTTCTGGTGTGTACATTTCCTGCCTAATGGGTGATGTATGCGTGTCAATCATGCGAGGCCTTTTTTCTGGTGTGTACATTTCCTGCCTAATGGGTGATGTATGCGTGTCAATCATGCGAGGCCTTTTTTCTGGTGTGTACATTTCCTGCCTAATGGGTGATGTATGCGTGTCAATCATGCGAGGCCTTTTTTCTGGTGTGTACATTTCCTGCCTAATGGGTGATGTATGCGTGTCAATCATGCGAGGCCTTTTTTCTGGTGTGTACATTTCCTGCCTAATGGGTGATGTATGCGTGTCAATCATGCGAGGCCTTTTTTCTGGTGTGTACATTTCCTGCCTAATGGGTGATGTATGCGTGTCAATCATGCGAGGCCTTTTTTCTGGTGTGTACATTTCCTGCCTAATGGGTGATGTATGCGTGTCAATCATGCGAGGCCTTTTTTCTGGTGTGTACATTTCCTGCCTAATGGGTGATGTATGCGTGTCAATCATGCGAGGCCTTTTTTCTGGTGTGTACATTTCCTGCCTAATGGGTGATGTATGCGTGTCAATCATGCGAGGCCTTTTTTCTGGTGTGTACATTTCCTGCCTAATGGGTGATGTATGCGTGTCAATCATGCGAGGCCTTTTTTCTGGTGTGTACATTTCCTGCCTAATGGGTGATGTATGCGTGTCAATCATGCGAGGCCTTTTTTCTGGTGTGTACATTTCCTGCCTAATGGGTGATGTATGCGTGTCAATCATGCGAGGCCTTTTTTCTGGTGTGTACATTTCCTGCCTAATGGGTGATGTATGCGTGTCAATCATGCGAGGCCTTTTTTCTGGTGTGTACATTTCCTGCCTAATGGGTGATGTATGCGTGTCAATCATGCGAGGCCTTTTTTCTGGTGTGTACATTTCCTGCCTAATGGGTGATGTATGCGTGTCAATCATGCGAGGCCTTTTTTCTGGTGTGTACATTTCCTGCCTAATGGGTGATGTATGCGTGTCAATCATGCGAGGCCTTTTTTCTGGTGTGTACATTTCCTGCCTAATGGGTGATGTATGCGTGTCAATCATGCGAGGCCTTTTTTCTGGTGTGTACATTTCCTGCCTAATGGGTGATGTATGCGTGTCAATCATGCGAGGCCTTTTTTCTGGTGTGTACATTTCCTGCCTAATGGGTGATGTATGCGTGTCAATCATGCGAGGCCTTTTTTCTGGTGTGTACATTTCCTGCCTAATGGGTGATGTATGCGTGTCAATCATGCGAGGCCTTTTTTCTGGTGTGTACATTTCCTGCCTAATGGGTGATGTATGCGTGTCAATCATGCGAGGCCTTTTTTCTGGTGTGTACATTTCCTGCCTAATGGGTGATGTATGCGTGTCAATCATGCGAGGCCTTTTTTCTGGTGTGTACATTTCCTGCCTAATGGGTGATGTATGCGTGTCAATCATGCGAGGCCTTTTTTCTGGTGTGTACATTTCCTGCCTAATGGGTGATGTATGCGTGTCAATCATGCGAGGCCTTTTTTCTGGTGTGTACATTTCCTGCCTAATGGGTGATGTATGCGTGTCAATCATGCGAGGCCTTTTTTCTGGTGTGTACATTTCCTGCCTAATGGGTGATGTATGCGTGTCAATCATGCGAGGCCTTTTTTCTGGTGTGTACATTTCCTGCCTAATGGGTGATGTATGCGTGTCAATCATGCGAGGCCTTTTTTCTGGTGTGTACATTTCCTGCCTAATGGGTGATGTATGCGTGTCAATCATGCGAGGCCTTTTTTCTGGTGTGTACATTTCCTGCCTAATGGGTGATGTATGCGTGTCAATCATGCGAGGCCTTTTTTCTGGTGTGTACATTTCCTGCCTAATGGGTGATGTATGCGTGTCAATCATGCGAGGCCTTTTTTCTGGTGTGTACATTTCCTGCCTAATGGGTGATGTATGCGTGTCAATCATGCGAGGCCTTTTTTCTGGTGTGTACATTTCCTGCCTAATGGGTGATGTATGCGTGTCAATCATGCGAGGCCTTTTTTCTGGTGTGTACATTTCCTGCCTAATGGGTGATGTATGCGTGTCAATCATGCGAGGCCTTTTTTCTGGTGTGTACATTTCCTGCCTAATGGGTGATGTATGCGTGTCAATCATGCGAGGCCTTTTTTCTGGTGTGTACATTTCCTGCCTAATGGGTGATGTATGCGTGTCAATCATGCGAGGCCTTTTTTCTGGTGTGTACATTTCCTGCCTAATGGGTGATGTATGCGTGTCAATCATGCGAGGCCTTTTTTCTGGTGTGTACATTTCCTGCCTAATGGGTGATGTATGCGTGTCAATCATGCGAGGCCTTTTTTCTGGTGTGTACATTTCCTGCCTAATGGGTGATGTATGCGTGTCAATCATGCGAGGCCTTTTTTCTGGTGTGTACATTTCCTGCCTAATGGGTGATGTATGCGTGTCAATCATGCGAGGCCTTTTTTCTGGTGTGTACATTTCCTGCCTAATGGGTGATGTATGCGTGTCAATCATGCGAGGCCTTTTTTCTGGTGTGTACATTTCCTGCCTAATGGGTGATGTATGCGTGTCAATCATGCGAGGCCTTTTTTCTGGTGTGTACATTTCCTGCCTAATGGGTGATGTATGCGTGTCAATCATGCGAGGCCTTTTTTCTGGTGTGTACATTTCCTGCCTAATGGGTGATGTATGCGTGTCAATCATGCGAGGCCTTTTTTCTGGTGTGTACATTTCCTGCCTAATGGGTGATGTATGCGTGTCAATCATGCGAGGCCTTTTTTCTGGTGTGTACATTTCCTGCCTAATGGGTGATGTATGCGTGTCAATCATGCGAGGCCTTTTTTCTGGTGTGTACATTTCCTGCCTAATGGGTGATGTATGCGTGTCAATCATGCGAGGCCTTTTTTCTGGTGTGTACATTTCCTGCCTAATGGGTGATGTATGCGTGTCAATCATGCGAGGCCTTTTTTCTGGTGTGTACATTTCCTGCCTAATGGGTGATGTATGCGTGTCAATCATGCGAGGCCTTTTTTCTGGTGTGTACATTTCCTGCCTAATGGGTGATGTATGCGTGTCAATCATGCGAGGCCTTTTTTCTGGTGTGTACATTTCCTGCCTAATGGGTGATGTATGCGTGTCAATCATGCGAGGCCTTTTTTCTGGTGTGTACATTTCCTGCCTAATGGGTGATGTATGCGTGTCAATCATGCGAGGCCTTTTTTCTGGTGTGTACATTTCCTGCCTAATGGGTGATGTATGCGTGTCAATTATGCGAGGCCTTTTTTCTGGTGTGTACATTTCCTGCCTAATGGGTGATGTATGCGTGTCAATCATGCGAGGCCTTTTTTCTGGTGTGGATGTTACTGGTGGCAGAAAGACTGGCCCTTCACTAATTGACTCGGGGGCACTTTCTTGCTTTGGCCGACCTCTCTTTTTTCTCACTGGCCTGCCTGCCGTGAACTGCGAGGCAAAATGTGAACAGACGCTGCATTCACTTTGTAATATGGATGAATTGAAATCAGTCCACAAATGGGATGCACCTTCAATGTCAATCTTGGCATTTTGTAGCGTTGTGGCAGAGGGTGATTCCACTTCTTTCTTTAAACTCTTCAGTCTTGTGTAACAGGGTCGGCACAGCGTGGTCGAGTGAACATCACATTTGTCTTGCATAATATCAATATCATGAAACTGCTGTAGCTCTGACTGAACATATTTACACAGATGAACTGCTTTATCAGAGTTGCGTTTTTTTTATCTTCCACCACACACTCTACAAAGCGAGTTTAGTCTGTCACTATGTAGTCTTTCACTGTGTTCCTCCATCATCAGAGCTGAAGTGCCAGTATGACTATAAATGCTAGACAAACACAAATGTCAGTTGCTAACAGTAGTCTAAAAGGGTAACCAAGTAAGTTAGATAAAGAACACAAAGCCGCCTTACAGTCACATCACAGAGTACACATTCCTAAAGTCTTTGGTCACATACACTTCACTGAACCACTTGCTCACGGTTGCAGCACATCACCATTCCAAAGTCAAATATCAAAGGAACAAAAAAAACTCTCAGCATCACCTCCACCAATGGTCTGAATAAGCATTGCAAGTTATCACAGCAGAAGTTGAAAGTCACAGGAAATGAAACACGCTCATAAAAGCACATTATAAACATGTAAACACACTAACACTCCACCACTGCTAACAGAGAACAAAGAGGGGTACCGTGCCTACGGCGCGCGAAGCCTAATCGCCTGCAGGGGAGGGGGGAGGAATGTCTGGCACTGGGAGAGATAACACCTGGTGGCGGGCTAGCATCTAAAGAGCACTCTTTATCGCCTGGCTGTACAGCAGTGTTTTGCAGGCACTGCATGGGGCAGAGACCTGCGGCCATAGATTCTGCCTTTGCCAGTCCCTTTCCTGTTTAATAAAATCTATTCTGTGCTATTCAATATCATGCCCTGGGTGTACAACTACCGTCAGCTTACTCTGTTGCAGGCAGTGTCTCTCAAGTTGTGGTGCTGATACTACTGCCTGTGAGATTGGCCTTCAGAGTATCTTTGTATCATTTAAGTAGTCTTCCCTTGTCCAGAATCTTTGCTTCAGCTTTACATACAGAAGTGTCTGTGGAATGCGGTTGTCTACCTTACACATAGCATGCCTGTGCAACAAAGCTGGCATTTGATGAGCAGAAACTTTATACTTGGCTGACCACATTTCTTCAGAACTTTAAGGTTGGACACTTGACCTGCCGCATGATATTGCAGGTTGTGTACAGATATCTTTGTTGTAGCTGTTCCAGCTGCTGAATGTGCTGTCGGTAGGTAGTCCAGGTCTGGCAGCAACACAATGCGGCACTAAGGACTTCTTCTGCTCTATACACAACAGTCTTAGTGACGAGCCTGATACAGTGGTCTTGCCACTACATCTTAGTCAGTATACACAACAGTCTTAGTGACGAGCCTGATACAGTGGTCTTGCCACTACATCTTAGTCAGTGTACACAACAGTCTTAGTGACGAGCCTGATACAATGGTTTTACCACTACATCTTAGTCAGTGTACACAACAGTCTTAGTGACGAGCCTGATACAATGGTTTTACCACTACATCTTAGTCAGTGTACACAACAGCTTAGTGACGAGCCTGATACAATGGTTTTACCACTACATCTTTGTCAGTGTACACAACAGTCTTAGTGACGAGCCTGATACAATGGTTTTACCACTACATCTTAGTCAGTGTACACAACAGCTTAGTGACGAGCCTGATACAATGGTTTTACCACTACATCTTTGTCAGTGTACACAACAGTCTTAGTGACGAGCCTGATACAATGGTTTTACCACTACATCTTAGTCAGTGTACACAACAGCTTAGTGACGAGCCTGATACAATGGTTTTACCACTACATCTTTGTCAGTGTACATAACAGTCTTAGTGACGAGCCTGATACAATGGTTTTACCACTACATCTTAGTATACACAACAATCTTAGTGACGAGCCTGATACAGTGGTCTTGCCACTACATCTTTGTCAGTATACACAACAATTTTAATGATGAGCTTGATACAGTGGTCTTGCCACTACATCTTAGTATACACAACAATCTTAGTGACGAGCCTGATACAGTGGTCTTGCCACTACATCTTAGTCAGTATACACTACAGTCTTAGTGACGAGCCTGATACAGTGGTCTTGCCACTACATCTTTGTCAGCCTTCCAGAAGCAGAGCTAGCCTTAGACATGCCCAGGACCACCTCAGCATCAAGAAACCCATTACTTCTCCATGTACTGCCCAAATGATAGAATTTGTCTACAGTCTTGATCTCCTGGTTGGTGATGACAGTTGGAGGCGGTGAAGTGCCTGAAGCCTGAGATAATGTTGGCTGAAACAGCCTGTGATTGTCCATCATTTCTTACCTGTCTCCACTAGGGAAGATAAAAACAGCCTGTGATTGTCCATCATTTCTTACCTGTCTCCACTAGGGAAGATAAAAATAGCCTGTGATTGTCCATCATTTCTTACCTGTCTCCACTAGGGAAAATAAAAACAGCCTGTGATTGTCCATCATTTCTTACCTGTCTCCACTAGGGAAGATAAAAATAGCCTGTGATTGTCCATCATTTCTTACCTGTCTCCACTAGGGAAGATAAAAATAGCCTGTGATTGTCCATCATTTCTTACCTGTCTCCACTAGGGAAGATAAAAACAGCCTGTGATTGTCCATCATTTCTTACCTGTCTCCACTAGGGAAGATAAAAACATCCTGTGATTGTCCATCATTTCTTACCTGTCTCCACTAGGGAAGATAAAAATAGCCTGTGATTGTCCATCATTTCTTACCTGTCTCCACTAGGGAAGATAAAACTTAAGCATCACAAGGATAAATTTCATTGTAATTATATGATTAACTGGCAGTTTTCTGTTATATGGTCTTCTCTTGAAAGAGATAAATTGTTTGATGCCAGTGTTTGTGTGTTCATTTGAACATTTGTGCTTCATTTTGGTAGTTTAGGCTGTTGTTTTTGTGTAGTTTTACATTCTCAGTAGGGAGGGCTGGATGTGAAAAATCATCATCATGCTTATGCCGCTACCCTGGAAAATAGATATTTGTTCTTTTCATACAACTGTGTGTTTGTGTATGACTGTTTTGTGTTGGTGCTTTATGTGTTTGTGTGTGCAAGAAGGGGTTGATGTGTACACATAATGAAATATTTTATCATGATATGTGAAACTGTGTGTGTGTTTGCAGGAGAGTACATTTCTCTGTACCACCATCAGAGGGCATTACTGCAGCAGCGAGAATTACAGAAGAACGAGTACATTGCTCAGCTGGCCAGAGACCGTGAACACCTGCAGGTACGTCAGGTCATGTGACCTTAACTCAATCGCTTCGTGCCGGAAGAAAATCTCCGTCACTTCCGTTTACTGCTTGGGTACGCGACGTCGATTTATCGACGGCGGACATTTGTATTTTTTTTTATGTCAGAAGCGTCAGTTATAGGGAAAACTCACTGGGAACCTAAACTAGGGTATGTTTACAGCATTTATTTACCTTAGACCGTTTGTGGCAATGTGAAACAACGACAACAGTAGTCTTTTTTCAGCGCTACCCGCGACATGCGAATTTCGCAAGTGGCGTCAAGGAAAGCAAGTCGAACCTCACAATTCTGTAAATATTTTGTGTTCTGGAGCAACTGGATGCAAAAAGTGACAACTACCAGTAATCTTGTGATTTGAAACATCCATGGCATCGAAATCATGTTCTGGACTTCATCTAAAACTGTTTCACAGTGTGTGTTCATATCCATCAAAAAAAAAAAATTACCCCCCTTTGGATACCTATTTGGATACCTCATCATTTACAAGTACACGGAATACCATAAATAAAGTAAGATTATTTGTAAAGATCTAATCCTGGTCTTTCTGTATCACTTTACTTTGTTTGTCTACTTTATTTGGTTGTTTTTCTATTTTTTTTTTAAAATGTGCTAAAAATCCTCCGAATTGAGGGGACAGAATGACCCTGAAGACTCGATTGAGTTAATGATGATGAGGAGGAAGAGGAGCTCTCCAGGCAATCCATTGTATTTGATATGGTGTGATTTGACAGACAAACTGGGAGAGTTACAGACCCTGGTGATGATGATTGTAATGGTGTATTTTGACAGGACAAACTGGGAGAGTTACAGGCCCTGGTGATGCAGTTACTGGGGGAACGCAACATGTTGCACAGTTACCACGAAGAGTCAGCCACAAAGCTTTCCATCGTCAATGGTCATCATGATCATTCTCGACCCCACAAACAACTGTCGCCTGACTCTGCTCTGCAGCCCCACCTGGCTGCCTCATCTAGCCTGGCTTTGTCTAATGGCCCTGTGGACCCCAGTTATAACGGTCAGTACAGTGTGATGTCATTCTGTACATTTCCCACACTCCTGTTACCTAAGGTGACATTGTCCTGTACACTTCCTACATATGATTTGTGATGTGTGAGGACACATAATCAGTATTATCATCAATTGTGTGTATGATTTTAGCATGATGTTGCCAGTGATGTCATCTGTGAAAGAATGGCCAGGCTTCATTATCAGGGCTTGTACAGGTCCTTGAAAACTTGAAAAGTCGTGGGAAAGTGCAAGGGCCTTTTTCAAGGCTTAAAATGTGCTGGAAAAACAGCTCAGGCCAGAAAGCTCCTGGAAGAGTCCTTGATTTTTCTCTGTTCCTCTCTCTAATATCATCACTGGTATGATGGTTCTGCCGCTTTTGGGGGTCTGCTTGTTGATGGTTTACCAAAATCTGATGTAGGGCCTTGACACAATTACAGCAGCTGCAGGCGTGCCCAAGGCCCTGTCAGCCTGCCCCACCAAGTCAGAAGGAAAGGGTGGGCCCTCACATAGTGCCAATTTCAGTTTCTCAAGATCATCATCAGGTGCCTTGCCACATGGCGTTGGCGATCATGGCCTTCCATCTGTTTCTATCCCTTGTTGCCTCAAGCACCTCTTCCACCCTCTCTGTCTTCAGCCACTCTGCAAGTCCGTCCAATGTCTTCTCCCTGGATCTACCTGGTGCTCTCTTTCCCTCCAGCTTTCCTGTTGTGACCAGTTGCTCCAATTTTCCTTTCCTGATAAAATGACCTATAAATGTTGTCTTTCCTAATCTTCCTTATGAATGATCTTTTTATGTCTGCCTCCATCAAGACTGTCTCGTTTGTTTTCTTTGCTGTCCATGGAACTCTCAACATTCTTTTTAATAATATAATAATATATAATATACAGTGTTTTATATAGCGCAAAATCTTGATAAAATCAAATCTAAGCGCTAAAACAGACACGCACGCACGCACGCATGCACACACACACACACACACACACACACACACACACACACACACACACACACACACACACACACACACACACACACACACACACACACACACACGCACATGGCTATAAATGGGGAGAAAGAATAAAACAATGGAAAATTATAGAGAGCATATTATTTTAGAAACCACATCTCGGCTGCCTCAGTCCTGTTCTGGCTTTGCTTGCTGACTGTCCATGCCTCACAACCGTATAACACTATTGGTTCTATATAACATTCAAGAGCTCTCTTCCTGATGTTAATTGATAGGCATTTGTTGGAAAGAATGCTTTTCATCTTCTTGAATGCTGTTTTGGCTCAGCCAATTCTGCTGGTTATTTCTGATGTGCATCTGTGGTCTGGTGAAATGATGGTTCCCAGATATTTCTCAAGATGACTTTTGAAAAGTTAGCCCTCACCAAGCACCAGCACGGCTGCATGTTCCCAGCCATTCTGACACCCTTTAGTTGCGAGCCGGCATCGCCTGCGTGTGCTATTTTTAGTCAGGCAGGGTCGACCAAAGTCCATCAGTGTAGTGCGTCTTTGTGCTCCCGCACTAGTGATAAAGGGACGGGTGAAAAGGGTGTGGAGAGTGGAAGGGAAAAGGAAAGATGCGCGCTATTGATAGCCGGCAGAAAGTGGCGAACTAGAGTATCTCGGATTTGTGCGCCGTGCCAGGCCAGAGGGGAAAAGGAAGGGAGGTGAGGGAAAGGAAGGAGTATGCATTCTAATGACTATAGAAGCAGGACACGGTAGCCACAAATGTGTCAGGAGAACAAAACTTTTGAGGAGTTTGTTGTCAGGAGCGCGGGGCTCAAGTCTCACTCTAATCTCTTTTTCTCCCTCCCTCTCCCTCCCCCCCTCCCTCTGTCTCTATGTCTTGTTCTGCTCTGTATATTTATGTTGTCTTAGAAAGGCCAACCTTGCTTTGAGTGAAAGCTGGATGTAAAAAAGCTGGTTTTAATGTTTATTCTGCTGCCACTGATAATAATTGATTTTTTTACCTGGATGTTAACAAGGTGAGGTTTGTATACAGTCAGTATAGTGTTCAACAGTGCAGAACCTTTACAGTATATTATATAGTCAGTGTTACATTTCTGCATAAACTATTAGTATTGAACATCTTATCTCTATTTCCATTAGTAACATTCACTGTATGTAAACATTTTTTGATCTGGAATCATCTAGCACACACATACCCTTCCATGGGGTTGCCAAAGGCTCTTTTAGTACAAATAGTATCCCCATATTCTGGAAATTCTGTGCTAGAAATGTCCTTTTTTCTATCAGAAATGTCCTTTTTTCTATCAGAAATGTCCTTTTTCTGTCAGAAATGTCCTTTTTTCTATCAGAAATGTCCTTTTTTCTATCAGAAATGTCCTTTTTTCTATCAGAAATGTCCTTTTTTCTGTCAGAAATGTCCTTTTTTCTATCAGAAATGTCCTTTTTTCTATCAGAAATGTCCTTTTTTCTATCACTCTCATTGTTTCTGCCCTGCATCTTTGTCTTTTGTTATCTCTATCATTTTCTGCCTTGCTGGTCCATTCACCTGTATGTGTTTTATAAAGTTTTTATCATTTTCTGCCTTGCTGGTCCATTCACCTGTATGTGTTTTATAAAGTTTTTATCATTTTCTGCCTTGCTGGTCCATTCACCTGTATGTGTTTTATAAAATTTTTATCATTTTCTGCCTTGCTGGTCCATTCACCTGTATGTGTTTTATAAAGTTTTTATCATTTTCTGCCTTGCTGGTCCATTCACCTGTATGTGTTTTTATAAAGTTTTTATCATTTTCTGCCTTGCTGGTCCATTCACCTGTATGTGTTTTTATAAAGTTTTTCATACTTTCTCTTAGGATTGATAATGGGTACATATATTAACTGTATGTGTTTTATAAAGTTTTTCATACTTTCTCTTAGGAGTGATAATGGGTACATACATATATTAACTGCAAATTGGGCTGTAAGGAAATGTGATATACAAAAGAAAATGTTGGTATTTAGGCCCGCTTTGCAGAGATGTGGTTTTTGATACACCTGTCAGTTTCATACATATTGCGTATGACAGTGATACTGTACTATTTCCTGTTGTGCATGTTGACTTGCAGTGTGTTGTAACAGCAGCATCTGCCTAACCATATTCTGATAGTATCACATTAGACATGTTGATTTACATTATTTACAGTACTTGAAAAACAGCAAAACTCTGGAAAGGTGATTGTTGTTCTAAAAACCTGTGGGAACCCTGCATTACGAACATTCATTTTGAATACTTATTATGATATAATTATAATGTTGCCAGTGATGTGTTCTGTGCAACAGAATGGCCAGACTCCATTGTGAATATTCGTCATGAATATTGTATGCATGATATTAACATAGTGTGATGTGTTCTGTAACAGACTCCATTATGAATATTCATTCTGAATATTGTATGTAAGGTATTAACATAGTGTCACTAGTTATGTGGTCTCTGTGACAGAATGGCCAGACTACACTAGCTCGGACTCGGACGCGGACAGTGAAGTGGAGCCAATTGTAGGAGGCGCTGACATCCCCCCGTCCCCCTCCTCTGACTCGTCCACTCCCCCAAGTCTGATGCAGGGCGCCAATCCCGCTCACATACCCGCCCACCATGCCCACAGCCACGCCCACCACCACCACCACCAGGGGCGGCATCGCACACATTCCACAGGCTCACAGTCAGTGGGCGGAGCCAGCAGTGTAGGGGTTGGGGCCGTGCAGGAAGACGACGAGACGGCTCATAGGATCCTCAACTTGCTGTCCGAGATTGGTCATTCCAATTTAGTCACCAAACTGTCCTTCACTGAACGTAACTTTCTCCCCTGTAAATACTGCAAGGGGGCTGTACAAGTGGTGTAGGGGTTAACAGGTATCGATACTGTCTGCCCTGCAGATACTTCAAGGGGGCAGTGCAAGTTGGGGTTGACAAGTATTGGTATTGACAAATATTGGTACCATCACCCTTGTCAATACTACGGGGGAACCTGCGCAAGTGTGTAGGGGTTGACAAGTATTGATACTGATTGCCCTAATTCTGAAAAGGGGCTGTACGAGTGGTGTAGAAGTTGATGGGTATCTGTACTGTCTGCCTTGTTAATATTGTAAGGGGGTGGTACAAGCTGTGTATTGGTTGACAGATATCAATACTGTCTGCCCTGTAAATACTGCAATTGGTACGGTTAAGCATTGGACAGGTATTGGTACTGTTTGCATTGTAAATACTGTAAGGGGGTGGTACAGTTTGTGTAGGAGTTGACAGGTATCGATACTGTCTGTCCTGTAAATACTGTGAAGGGGGCGGTACATGTTGTGCCGGGGTGGACAGGTATTGGTATTGCAAGGGGGTCAATGTAAATGCTACAGCATTTATGTGCAGGGGTTGACAGGTATCAGGGTTCCATGATTTTTCTTTCATGTAAATACTGCAAAGGGGCCATACAGATTGTGTAGGGATGGACATGTATTGATACTGTAAGGGAGTAACATAGGGGTTGACAGGTGTCGGGATTGTTAGTGGATCATGTAGGGATTGACAGGTATCAATACTGCAAGGCGGTACTGTAAATGGGGACGGCCGGTAGGGATGGACATGTAATCAAGGAAGTAATGAGGTCATAACAATATTTAGGGATGCACATGTGTTTGACAGGATTCTACAAGAAGAAATGACTGAGATCAATCAAGAAAGGTGTGTGTGTGTGTGTGTACAAAATCTGCCAACTTGTGTGTGTGTGTGTGTGTACAAAATCTGCCAGCTTGTGTGTGTGTGTGTGTGTACAAAATCTGCCAGCAAAGATTTCTCTGCTGTAAGTTCCTATCATTCAGTATTGTGCGAGATTGCTTCCGAACTGCTTGAAAGTGGAAAGACTTGTTTTCCATGTTTAGAAAGTGGCCTCATAGGAAGTAGAACTCTACTGAAGTGAGGGGATATACATATGTGTGCCAGAAACTTCTACTTTGTGAACAACTGCTTAATCAGTTGGTCAGCTGTATTCGTGATTTTAAACCATCTTCTTTAAAAAAAAAATTCCGCCAAAGTTGTTTTGACCGTAATTATGGGTTTTGAGATACTCAGTTGTTAAGATTTGAATTCTCAGATTTTCAGCAAAATGGTTATGAATTGACCCGAAGAACATGTTATGGCTTTTTTGACCAGGGTGAGATTCATCTCTGTGACAATTTATTGCCATCAGATGTAAGTTCAAATTGAGGTATGTTACGGCTTTTATGACCAGGGCAGGGCTAATCTCTGTGAGAGTTCAGTATTGTCAGATGTAGGTTCAAATTGAGGTATTATGGCTTTTACTATCAGGTCAGGACTAGTCTGTATGAGGTTTCAGTACAGTCTGATGTAATTCAAATTAGTGCTGTTTATTGCAGTCAGTTTGAAAGTTGTCTTAAGTGGTGATGTTTTAGTATCAGTGGTGTTTTAGCATCAATGGCGATTTTGTATACAGAAGATGGTAAAAGTTGTTCCAGATGAAGAACAGACAGCTGTCTTTGTCAGTATTATGTATTGAAATTTGAAGCACAGGAATTATTAGCTTTGTAATTAAGATCATTTGCTATATTGTTACTATGACTTCCTGCCGCTTCTTAGAGAATTATAGTAATGGAATACTCAGCTAATAGAGTGACTTAGTGACTGTTTTATTATTACTTTAAGACATATTTTAATTGCTTTCATTTTAGATTAAATTGCACAAGATTTCAACTAAATCATCAGATTGATTTTGAATGTTTTATTTCAACACACTAAAGTACCGTTATTCTTTTCAAGATATATGACCAAGAGTATTTCACAGTTGTGAATTAAACAAAACAAACAACAAACATACATCAGACATGAAGTAAGGTTGGTTTTTTTTGCTTTTTGTTTGTTTTTGGTTTTGCTAGATAGTATTGAACTCTGTGTTCTGTTGGGTTTTTTGTTGTTGTTGAGATTGCTCCGACATGCTGTACAGCAAGAAAGTGACAAACGGAGCCTTCATTCTCATTAACACTGTCACGGTCACTTTCTTGCCATACAGTATGTCAGAGAATTCTAGAAGCATCAAGATGAACACGCCCACTCGATGCTGATGGTTGATTTTCCACCTCCATTTCATCAGTTTCATCAATTTTCAATCTTTGCGATGGCTCTTTTTTGAGTGAAGTGCCGATCGACGAAGATACACTCAATTCAGAGGCTGTTTCTTCTGTTTCGGGCTGAAAATCACTGTCTTCATCGAGGAAGATTTCATCTAAAACTTGTTGCACTGTGTAGCAAGCTTGTTTAGTCATCTTGATGTCAAAAAACAAAACAAAAATGCGTAAAATTGCTTCAAAATGACTTGGCGGAATCTTTGAAGTTATCAGAAGGGCAGAGTGACAGAGTAATGTCTCTTCCTTAATGAATATTCATACAAATGAAACCGGAAGTGAGTAGGTGTGTGCGCCCATCAAATTGTCGGACACAGGAGCTAAGAGGTGATTGGTCGCGCCTGACAATTTGTCAGGCGCAGGGCAGGATGAGTGAAGATGCCACCTCAGCTGGCACAGTCAAGGTCATGGCACACATCCTTGGGTCAAGGTCATGACATTCAGACATGGGTCAAGGCCATAACTCATGTTTGGTCAGTGTCATGACATACAGCCCTAGAAACAAGATGTTAACAAAGGGAGAATATTGGTGTATGGTATTTTTATACTTATGTTGGTGGGTATGAGACTTTAGTCTGTTGAATAGTATGGGGCTTGGGTCTAGTGTGACAGTTCAATGTAGGCCTACATGTAGTTAAGTTGTACACTTGATCTTTTGACTTATATAGTTCATCTTATGACTTGTTTAGTTCATCTTACCATCTAATTACCAATAGCTATGTAAATACCACTCATAACATGTATGGATGAGGGAGCATCTTGTGATTACAGGTCTATGAATAGCAAATAGAGACTGATTGTATTTATACATGTAGTGAAACATTGTGTGTGTGTGTGTGTGTGTGTGTGTGTGTACATTGAGTTTTCTGTGATTTGACGCATTGTGAGAATGTAGACCATCAGTGGCTCTATCAGTGTGTGTGCCTGTCTCTGTGTGTGTGCGTGTGTGTGTGTGTGTGTGTGTGTGTGTGCGCGCGCATTAGGTTTAATGTGAAATGATGCCTCGTGAGCGTGTAAACCATCAATGGCTTTTTCAGCATGCGCATATGTCAGTGCACATTGGTGCAGTCTGGCAAAAAGAGCAACCATAAGAGAAGTAACTCAATGGAGTCACCGTCAAAAGGGCTCACCTTTTCACTCAGTGCTCACAGTATTGACCAAAGTGTTAAAAAATAAATAACCAAAAATCAGTCACAAATAGTACAGATGTGAAACAAACACCACTGGAAAATGACAGAAATGAAGTTACTTCAAGTGAATATTCTTGGCAACTTTGTTGTTATGATTAATCCAAAAAGGTATGCAAAGACTGGAAAACAAAAGGCTTCCCTGGAACACTCACTCACTTCCATGACATATGCCACCCTTTCATGTAGGTTCAGTACCACTTGTTTTCAGTTTTTTAGCTTCACTAGGAATACTTATGATTTATGGCTGCGAAGCCTGGACTTTCAGAAAAGCTGATTGCAGAAGACTTGAGGCAGCAGAGGTGTGGTTTTATCGGAGACTGCTAGTGTCAGATGGACAGACAGAAGAACTAATGAAAGTGTCCTGGAAGAACTTGATACCACCAGAAAACTACCAGCAGACAACAAGAGAAGACTGAAATACATTGGCCCTGTGTCACATAGCAAGAACACAGACCTCATGGCAACCATTTTTCAAGGAAAAACAGAGCTAAAAAGGAAGAAAGGCAGACCTCCAGTCTCATACATCAAGACCATAACCAACATCAGTGGCCTAAGTATTCAAGTTGTCCACAAAAGTCAAGACAGAGTGACTTGGAAGGAGGTGGTTGTGTCAAAGAGTGTAGCGGCCAGCACCGAACCTGGTGATGCTGACAGGTGAGACAGGTGAGACTCAGAATACTGGTTATAGGAAATCAGAAAAAGCAGCCAGAAATCACACTAGCTGTGGTAGCTATGGTAACCAGATGTGATAGTTTGTATAGGCTGTCAGTTGTATGACTGGTTAGCTGTGGTGACCAGGTGTGATGGTTTGAAAAGGCTGTCAGTTGTATGACTGGTTAGCTGCTGTGACCAGGTGTGATGGTTTGTATGGGCTGTCAGTTGTATGACTGGTTAGCTATGGTAACCAGGTGTGATGGTTTGTATAGGCTGTCAGTTGTATGACTGGTTAGCTATGGTGACCAGGTGTGATGGTTTGTATAGGCTGTCAGTTGTACAACTGAGTAGCTATGGTAACCAGGTGTGATGGTTTGTATAGGCTGTCAGTTGTATGACTGGTTAGCAGTGGTGACCAGGTGTGATGGTTTATATAGGCTGTCAGTTGTATGACTGGTTAGCTATGGTGACCAGGTGTGATAGTTTGTATGGGCTGTCAGTTGTATGACTGCATAGCTATGGTGACCAGGTGTGATGGTTTATATAGGTTGTCAGTTGTATGACTGCATAGCTACGGTGACCAGGTGTGATGGTTTGTATAGGCTGTCAGTTGTATGACTACATAGCTACGTGACCAGGTGTGATGAAGGTATTTACAAACTTGTCAGTTGTGTGACTGGGTAGCTTGCCATCTCATGACCAGGTGTGATTGTGGTTTGCACAAGTTGGGGCCTTAGATGACTCACATATTTATAACTGGTTTGCATGAATGGTGTACAGGGGTCCATTTCTTTGTTACAATCTTTAGTTGTTTTATGGAATCTATTGCTGTACATTCACTGTTTTGACTTGATTTGAAATAAGAAATAATCTTCATGCAATTGTGTATTGTTCTATTTCAGTGTGAGTGTGTGTGTTGTGTTCAATTTCATTTAATGTCCATCCACATAATGTGATATGTGTGTCTATGTCTGTGTGTGTGTGTGTGTGCGTTCATGTGTGTGTGTGTGTGTGTGTGTGTACATGTGGGTGGGGGAGTGTTAGGTTTTGTATGTGAATAGTGTCATACAGTGACATGACTAGTGAGAACACGCGGTGTGACCGTTTCAATACGTTATTTTGTCTTGCACTTTGAAGAAGGTCCTTGTCTGTGTCCTTCTTTCATGTCTGTCTGTGTCCTTGTCTGTATGTTCCTTAAGATAAAAAATGTATTGGTGATATGTTCCAGGTATTGTAATTTTGGAGACAAGTGTTATAAACAACAGTGCAAATTGAGTTAGCTGGTTTTCTTTTCTTGTTTTTTAACCTGATAAAAGAGATTGCACGATTGTTACAGACATGTGAGTGTTGTGGGATGAGCAGTTGGAGAGAGAGAGTGAGACGACTAGATCTCCAGTATTGTTGTCTGCATGTACAACATTAATTATGGAGAGTTGGAGGGATAGGGTGACACAGCTAGATCTCCAGTATTGTTGTCTGCATGTACAACATTAATTATGGAGAGTTGGAGGGATAGGGTGACACAGCTAGATCTCCAGTATTGTTGTCTGTTAATTAGTTTTTCCTGCTTCCAATTGTCCCTGTGTGCCTACTTTAATTTTTTTTACAAGATAAATTACCAAAGTCCCGGTATGTGTGTGTGTGTGTGTGTATGTTATCAGTTATTTTCAAATTCTTTTTTGGGGCTGGTTTGGTGGAAGAAAATTGGATACCACTTTAAAGAAACAGTGAGAGAGGCTCTCAGCAGCATGTATGTTTACATCATACATATTATACAATTTTATGGACTTGATATCACTTCATGTACTTCATTAACATTATTCACTCTTTGACACCAGTCACTTCATTCACTTCATACACTTCACTGACATGATTCACGTCTGACGCTTGATTCATATTATCGTTTCACTTTATGATCCTCTTTTCGTCCACTTCATTCATTTCTGATTACGGACAAGATCTCATTGTCATTTGCTGTATTTTCACAAGTGCTGCTTTTGTGACAAATAATCCTTACTTGGCATTTTATCTTGACTAAGGTCACTGGTTGTTGTCAACGTGTGTGTGTGTGTGTGTGTGTGTGTGTGTGTGTGTGTGTGTGCACCACTGGTTCAGTGGACCACAGTCCATTCACATCTGCTGCCTCTTAGAATGGGAAATGTTTATTGTCATGTTTTTTGTCAATACAGGTGTATCCCCTATGGACTGGTATTTATACCGGTACATGTGTATTAATGTGGACTGGTGTTTATATAGGTGCATGTGTATTAATCTTATTTCTATAAGTACAGCCCATAGATAGGTACATGTGCATTTATTTCTATAAATACAGCCCATAGGCTGGTGTGGATGTATAAGCACAAGTACACCAACCTTATTGCTGTAAATACAGCCCATAGGCCTATATAGGCTGGTGTTGATATAGGCTTGTGGCTGTCAGCACAGCCTATGGAGTCTGTATATACAGCCTATGGATTAGTATTTATATAGGTACATGTGCATCAGTCTTGTTGCAGGTACAGCCATATTCTTTATAATCACTACATTATTGAAAAAGGGAGGGGGAGGGATTGGTGGGGAGGGTGTGAATCATGTAATGCAGTATGAAAAATAAAGCAATGTTATTCATGAAAATTGTGCTTTTTTCACACTGTGTGGATGCTCTCTCTCTCTCTCTCTCTCTCTCTCTCTCTCTCTCTCTCTCTCAGTCAGATGGACACATTGACGAGTCCACTAGGCACACGCAAGCAGCACCTGTAGAATCCCAGCAGGATTCTGCAGAGAAAGAACAGGACAGTGGTTCATGTTCACCGAAGCAGCAGCGGCCAAAACGTACTGCCCCTCCTAAAAAGAGAAGCAGACAGATGCGCAGTACAACAGACAGGTCAGGCACTCAGACCAGTATTCTGGACTCTATGAAAAGAACAGCTGCTGATAGCTCAAAAGGCGATAAAAGTATGAAATGTAAGTCCAAAGCTAGCTCTAGTGGTGCCTCGGGCACTGATAAATAGGACATCGGCCGGGCCACTACAGCAAGTAGTAAAAACAAAAGAATAAGTTCTTTACCAGGATCCCAAAATGTGGACGGATCCCAAATGAGATCGTGTCCATCAGTGGTGAATTTACACGTTCATAATGTTAATAATCCACAGATTAAATTTCTCACTTATAATGTGAATGGATTATTACCGAAACTGGATGATGAGGATTTCATTAATTTCATTT
Source organism: Monoplex corrugatus (assembly GCA_030674185.1). Lineage (NCBI taxonomy): Eukaryota > Metazoa > Mollusca > Gastropoda > Littorinimorpha > Ranellidae > Monoplex > Monoplex corrugatus. The sequence goes on along the minus strand of JAPXFY010000424.1, from coordinate 12,418 downwards.
CGCAGCATGATTTCATTTGTCTCACTGAGACCTTTATAGCGAATGATTTTGATTCATCTTTGTTTCAAGAGTTTGTTGTATTTACACTAAAAGCAAAGAAACTATCTCATCAAGGAAGGTATTCCGGTGGAATAATAGTTATGGTAAGAAAGACTTTAAAATCGTTTGTTAAACGAATTGAGGTTGGAAACGAAAATGCTATTATTGTTGAAATCAACAAAGATTTGTTTTCAACAAATAAACCTATAATGTTTGTATGTACATATATTCCCCCTCATGATTCCACATACTGGAATAATCAGCATGATGGGTTTGGTATGGAAGTGTTGGAACAATGTTTGTTAGATTTACAAGTTTCGCACGACGACTTTTATGTTTTGCTGACTGGTGATTTAAATGCAAGAACAGCTGATGGTAACTACTGTTCATTTGGATATGACAGTGGCAGTGTTTTAACTGACCTTTCGGTATACAGTGATTTTTTGAGACAGTCTCATGATTGCCGCACAAATGTTTTTGGAAACCAACTGCTCGAGCTATGCAGTATGTTTGACTGTATCATTTTAAATGGTCTGTGTGAACTGGACTTTGATGGTAGTTATACATACATTGGGGTTTCAGGGTCGAGTGTAGTTGACTATTTCATCGTATCATGTGATCTGTTTTCATCAATTAAAATTGCTGCATTAGATGTTGACAGTCTCACAGAATCAGATCATTTACCGGTTATAATGAAAGTGGAGCGAAAGCTTGAAACAGGAATAAAAGCGGAGGGAAAAGTATCAAAAAATAACATCACACAAAAGTTCATATGGCAAGAAAATAAGAAAGACGATTATACAAACAAATTACAAAGTGAGCACATTCAGAGAAGACTTACATTGGCTTCGGATACTCTAGACACTAATGTAGATAAGGCTTTAACCATATTTGTTGAATGTCTCAAAGAAGCTGGTGCTTGTATGTACCGTAAGAAATGTACAGAGAAGAGAAAAAGATCTGATTGGTTTGATGGTGAATGTGAGAAAGCAAAAGCAGAAAGCAGAAAAACTCTCAAACACTACAGAAAAACAAAAGATGAGGATGATAGAGTTGTGTATTGTGAAGCACGGAAGAAGTATAAAAAATTATTAAAGAATAAAAAACAGCAGTATAATAAACAAAAAGCAGAATGCTTAGCCAGAAATATTTCAAATTCATCGCAGTTTTGGACTGAGTTAAGAAATATAGGGTATGGTACCAAAAACAAACTCACTAACAATGTAAGTATTGATGAATGGTTCAGTCATTTTAAAAACGTATTTCAAGATAACAGATCAACAAATGATGAGCGCTGCATTGTCGAAGTAGATTTAAATGAATCAACAGAACACCCATTAAATTCTAAGATAACTATAGAAGAAGTCAGAGAATCCATCAGAAAATTGAGGATAGGTAAAGCCAGTGGAATGGACGGTGTTACAGCCGAGATGTTAAAAAATGGTAACACAAATATCCATAATTTTCTTTTGAAGCTGTTTAACACTTTATTCGACCGAGGAATTTATCCTCAAGACTGGTCAAAAGCTATTATCATACCAATATTTAAGAAAGGAGATCCTGATAAAGTGGACAATTACAGGGGTGTGTCGTTATTAAGCATTGTTTCAAAATGTTACACATCAATACTCAATACTAGATTGTATGCTTGGTTAGAAAACAATAATTTAATATCAGAAAGTCAGGCAGGTTTTAGGAAAAAAATATTCTACAGTGGATCAAATTTTCAGTCTGTACGCTATGGTTCAGAAAACTATGTGCAAGAAAGGTAGAAAACTATATGTTGCTTTTGTAGACTTTAAGAAAGCCTTTGATTCGGTTCAGCATGACAAACTCTTAAAGTGTATTCAAAATCAAGGAGTAAAAGGGAAGTTTTTGGCTTCGCTAAAAGCAATGTATGAATCATTATGCTCATGTATTCGGGCAAACCGGGAATTATCTGAAATATTCGATAACCCCATAGGCGTGAGACAAGGATGTGTCTTAAGCCCTACTTTATTTTCGGTATTAATAAATCAATTAGCCAATTATATGGATGAAAAGGGGCGACATGGCATCCAGTTGATGCCAGGTTCAATGGAAATATTCATTCTTCTTTTTGCAGATGATGTAGCCCTTCTGTCAACAACACCAAATGGTTTGCAAAACCAGTTAAGAGTCTTGCAGACATACTGTGCCAGCATGAAACTGGAAGTTAATCTTGAAAAAACTAAGGTTATGGTTTTCAGAAGAGGGGGCTTCTTAGGACGACATGAACAATGGTTTTACAAAGGGACAAAATTGGAAGTAGTTAGTAAATATTGTTATCTGGGGTTCAGTTTCACGACAATGATTAGCACCAAGGCCGGCACAGAACATTTGGTGACAAAAGGTAAAAAAGCAACTTTGCTATTAAACAGGACTTTTCAAAAATATAAAGACATGACTATAGAAACTTTCTTCAAGTTGTTTGATGCAAAAATTCAACCTATTTTGTTGTATTCTTCTGAGATATGGGGACTTAACAGACTCGAGCATATAGAGAAAGTACATTTGGTATCGTGCAAAAGACTGTTGGGTGTTCCAGTCAGGGCACCTAACAAGATGGTATATGGGGATTTGGGAAGATATCCTCTTTATGTCAACTCCTCAACTACCTGTCTTAGATATTGGTTTAAATTACTGGAAATGAATCCAAATAGGTTACCTTATAAGGCTTACCAAATGTTAGTGGAACTTGACAGGGCTGGGAAAGAATGCTGGGCTTCAAAAATAAGGGACATTTTGTGTGAAACGGGATTTAATATCGTGTGGCTGCAACAAGGTGTTGGTGATGTAAAAGCCTTTTTGCGTGTGTTTAAACGGAGACTTGTAGACTTATATATTCAAGAATGGTCTGGGTCACTCAGAGACAGAGATAGGTATGAAAGTTACAGATCATTTAAGACTATCTTTGAAAAAGAGAAGTACATTGACTCTATTGATATATACTGTTTCAGAGTTGCCCTTTCACAAACAAGGTTGAACGTTTTACCACTAAACAATAATATAAATAGATACAGTGAATCTGATCAAGAAAAGGTGTGTCCATTTTGCAGGACAGAATCTGAAAACGAAGAACACTTATTATTTAGATGTTCCACTTACGCTGATCTCAGGGCGAAATTTTTAAAGGATTTAGTCAGCATGCCTATGTGCATACTGCTCCAATCAACAAATAGCCACCGAAGTCACAGCGTATCCAGATACGTTTTCCACGCCATGAATAGGAGAAAAAAATTGTTAAAAGGAGAAGAAAAGTAAATAGTTGTGTAGATACTAGCACTAGAATTTCAGACAATAATTAATTTTAATTGTAAAGAAAAAAAAAAGTTTATTTGAATATGAAAGGGGTGCTCATATAGAGACACATGTGCATAGGTGCCTGTGTATTCACATTGACGTTGGTGTACTTATGTGCATATATAGGTGATAGTATCTACATTATGTATATGTGTGGGTACATATGTATATATATCTATGTATGTATATATGTATGAGTGATTATGTATGTGTGCGTGTATATAGATGTGTATGTGTGTATGTGCGTTTATACATAACCTTCAATTCAGTCTATGGCCTGAACCATTGCTGACCGCCGAAGATTGAGTTATCTCTGAACTAAAAGATGCACGAAGTGCTAAATATGCGTTGAATGATCATTTAGTATTGTCTCAATGTCAATTGTTTTGGTAAATGAGTGACTGATCTGCGATTAGTCTGATTAATGGATTGGCATTATGAATGTCTGTTTTTGCCAATTAACCGACTGTTTTGGGGTCGAATTGCTCTTATGTCATATATTTCTTGTTTCACTTCATTGTACATTAATTCCATTGATTGGTTTAGATTCACTGGTGAATAAATTGATAAACTGAACGCATGATTAGCTGACAACGGAATGATTATATGATTTGTTAATTGATGGCGATGGGTGGCTCACCGACTGATCGATTTATAGATTGATGGTTTTAGCTATTGATCGATCAGTGATTGAATTATGGAATGTATGGATGATTGATTCGCGTTATTTGAAGTAACGATTGCAAATTGATATATTGAACTCAGTTAAATTCTAGGTTATCTGGTCGATTAAGTCACTGGATGACTGATTAACTGGTTAAATGACTGATCGATTGATTGATTGAGAGAGGGAGTGATTACGTTAAATGATTGTTACTGAAGTGATATCGATTGTACAGTTGGATGATGCATCTGACCCAGTCAATTGAAAGCTGATTTGTCAGTTGAATCACGGGCTGAATGGCGCATTATTTGATTGATCAACTGGTAAATCAGTTGATTGATTGGTTAACTGATTGGTTGACTGTTTGATTGATTGGTTGTTTGGTTGATCGATTGATGGATTGAGTGTTTATGTCAAGTACCTGTGGTTGAATGTATTGATCAACTGTATGATCTCCGAAGGGTACAAGAAATGTCAGATCTGTGCACTAATTGAATGGTTTGTTTGTCTGATAGCCAGTTATTGTAAAATTGACAATTGGACGAATGATATAGATGCGGTTAATGACAAATATTCTTAGCTGGCCAGTTAAGGAATATGGACTAGAATACAAATGAAAGGACCACTGTAAATGCAAAGATGAATGTATCCCAGCTTATGTGACGGTAAACGATAGAAGGGGACAATGTGACAGAGTTCACTGCAGTTTGAGAGTATAACTTGTATGAATGTATAAGAAAACCTGATCTCCTCCCCTCCCCTTTCCCATGCATGTATTGTGGCCTAAGGCCGATGTACAATAAACATTTTCTGAGTTCTGAGTTCTGAGTTCTCTCTCTCTCTCTCTCTCTCTCTCTCTCTTTTCTCTCTCTCTATCTCTTCCCCCCCCCCCTCATTCTCTATGTCTGTCTTTCTCGCACATACTCCCTTGTTTCTGTCTCTGTACGTCAATCTCTCTCTTTCTCTCTCCCCTCTCTTTCTCTCTCTCTCTCTCTCTCTCTCTTTCCTCTCTCTCTCTCTCTCTCTCTCTCTCTCTCTCTCTCTCTATCTCTTCCCCCCCTCATTCTCTATGTGTCTTTCTCGCACATACTCCCTTGTTTCTGTCTCTGTACGTCAATCTCTCTCTCTTTCTCTCTCTCTCTCTCTCTCTCTCTCTCTCTCTCTCTCTCTCTGTGTCTTACACACACACACACACACACACACACACACACACACACACACACACACACACACACACACATTCTGTGTGTCTATTCCCACCCCACTCTCTGTCTTTGGGTTCTTGTGACTTCGAAACAGTCGTTTGGAAATATATAGACGTTTGTATGGTATCATTATTACTGGGTTGTAGGCTACTGGTGTGACTGTGAAACTGGTCAGTTGTCTGCTTTCTAATGATCCATCTTTTACCTGAGTCATCACAACACACATAAATAGTGTCCCCACTTTCCGGAAATTCTGTGCTAGAAATTTCCTCTTTTCTGTCACTCTCTCTGTTTCTGCCTTGTTGCTTTGCTTTCTGTCATTTCTACCTTTCATTTTCTGCCTTACTGGTCCATTCACCTGCATGTGTTCGATAAAGTCTTCTGTACTTTTTCTTAGGATTGATAATTGGGTACATGTATTAAGTGCATTTTTGGCTCTAGAGAGGTGAGATATGTGGAAGCAACTTTAGGTAATTCATGCCTGTTTTTATATATGTTTTGGTGTCCTTATGTATGCGTAAATTTGAATTCAGGTGGTGTGTTTTTTAAAATTTCCCCTGTGAGATAAATTGGACGGAGTGGTCAACGTCAGGGCATCTCCTTAGATTATGTGCGCAAATGCATTGATATGTGTACTTAATTTTTTTTTCCTGTTGAAATTTTGTATGTTTTTAGACGGTTATAGCCCTGATATGGCTCTACGCAGTCGGCTGGGCTTTAAACAACAGTAACAATAACAATAACATCACAACACACACAAACACAAATCACACACACTCGCGCACACACACACACATACACTCACTCACTCACTCACTACTCTTAAAATCTCAAGGACAGCAAAGACAACACCAGCAATGTCGTTGCTGAAACCTGTGTGAAATGACAACATAGCTCTGTGAAACAAAAATCAGGCTTTTAGATGCACTAATGCATTCCAGCAAGCCAGAGCAGGATCGAGGCAGCCGAGATGTGGTTTCTCAGAAGAATGTTGAGAGTTCCATGGACAGCAAAGAAAAACGAGACAGTCTTGATGGAGGCAGACACAAGTAGATCACTCATAAGGAAGATTAGGAAAAGACAAGCAACATTTATAGGCCATTTTATGAGGAAGGGGGATTTGGAGCACCTGGTCACAACGGGAAATCTGGAAGGAAAGAGAGCACCAGGTAAACCCAGGGAGAGAATGCTGGACGGACTTGCAGAGTGGCTGGGGATGAGGAGGGTGGGGGAGATGCTGGGGGCAACGAGAGATAGAGATGGTTGGAAGTCCATGGTCGCCAACACCATGCGGCAGGGCACCTGATGATGATGATGATTGACTGCATTCCACCTTCCTGTATGTACATGAGACATGGACGCTCATAGCAGATTTGGTAAGATAAATCCAAACCATGGAAATGAAATGTCACGAGATACTAAACATCAGATTCTCTGATCATATCACCAGTGAACAAGTGCGCCAAACCATCAAACAGCACACTGGCCCATATGCGCGCTGTTAATTTGCCGGCAGGGCAGAACCATAAGTGGCCAGCTAAGGTGTCTCGGATGTAGGCGCCGTGGCGTGAGTGTGTGTGTGTGTGTGTTTCTTCGATTCTGTGGATGACCGACGAATTTGTCTTTTATGATGTTGAATATTGTTATTGTTGTGAGGTGTGAGTGTGATTGTATGCATAGCCAAAACATTTTCCTTGTGTCTGTGCACTGGGCTAAAATAAAATCTTGTTATCTTGTTATGATCTGCTGACAGAAAGGAAAACTACGTTGATATGGCCATGTAACAAGACCCAATGACATTGCTAAATCAGTCCTTCATGGAGCTGTTGAGAGACAGAGATGGATGGGAAGAAAGAACAAAAATAAAGATAGATAACATTGCGGAATGGTCAGTGAAGCCATTTGCGGAGACCTAGGCTTTGGCACACGTCTGACCGAGTTGGAGGAATTTGGTGAACAATTCTTTAGTGCAAGCATCCAGTGATTCTGAACAGTTGAGGAAATAGGAGGAAGATTAAGAAGAAGACATTTATGGAGCAAGCCCATGCACTGTACCGATACGAAGTACACAAAGACAGGATACGTTGCTATTCTGTGTATTACTTATCTGTGTACATGAATGTGGCAGTCACATGAAGACAGGGTGCATTGCCAACCTGTATACTACTTAGTACTTACGCCTATACATGTATAGCCTACGTGTAAGTGACAGGCCTTGGCACTGTACCAACAGATACACAATGACAGGGTGTGTTGCCAATTTGTGTACTACTTATATATATGTCACTATGTGTATGTCACCATGTGTACGTGGCAGACCCATGTACTGCACCAGTACAGTCACACAAAGACAAGAGTGCGTTGCCAGTCTTTGCACAACATATCTATGTACATGTACGTTTATATCTATGTACACGTACATGGCAGACCCATGCACTGTACCAGTAAGTTGCACAAAAACAGGGTGATACAGAGCCATACAGAGACAAGATGCCTTGCCAATCTGTGCACTTTTTATATCTATGTCGCTATGTATATGTACGTGGCAGACCTATGCACTGTAGCAATACAGAGTCAAGATGCCTTGCCAATCTGTGTACTACTTATATCTATGTCGTTATGTGCATATACGTGGCAGACCTATGCACTGTAGCAATAGAGCCACACAGACAAGATGCGTTGCCAATCTGTGTACTATTTATATCTGTATCGCTATGTATATGTACGTGGCAGACATATGCACTGTAGCAATACAGAGACAAGATGCCTTGCCAATCTGTGTACTACTTATATCTATGTCGCTATGTACATGTATGTGGCAGACATATGCACTGTAGCAATAGAGCCACACAGAGACAATATGCGTTGCCAATCTATGTACTACTTATATCTATGTCGCTATGTACATGTATGTGGCAGACATATGCACTGTAGCAATAGAGCCACACAGAGACAATATGCGTTGCCAATCTATGTACTAGGCTACTTATATCTATGTCGCTATGTACATGTACGTGGCAGACATGTGCATAGTAGCAATACAGTCACACAGAGACAATATGCGTTGCCAATCTATGTACAACTTATATCTATGTCGCTATGTACATGTACGTGGCAGACATGTGCATAGTAGCAATACAGTCACACAGAGACAATATGCGTTGCCAATCTATGTACTACTTATATCTATGTCGCTATGTACATGTACGTGGCAGACATGTGCATAGTAGCAATACAGTCACACAAAGACAGCAGTGTGCCGTGACACAAACAGCATGACCTGGTTTTCTGTGAGGAACAAAAGAGTCTCTGTAAGAAGGAAATGAAAGAACTGCAGACTCCGTGCAAAGAAACTTCCAGCGTGGTTGTACACGTTACACAAGTTCCATACGGACATGCAGACATATCTCCCTTCATTACAATTACCCCTCGCCGTCTGGTACCACCACCGCCACCACCACACTAGACACACACCACACATATTCATACTACTACCACTATCATCACCAGATTTTATTTTGGTCTGCTGGAAAATCCTTTATTAAAATTGTCCCTGCAGTCCAGTGTGGCTGTACACGTTATCGGGTTCCATGCTGACCCAGGTCAGCTTTGTGTGTGTCCGACATGCAGCCCAGATGTAGGTGTGAATGGGCGCCCGTTTCTGTGCAGAATTGGGGAAGGCAACGCAGAGAGGGAGAGGAGATGGGCACCGTCCTCATAATGCTGTTTTCTTCCTTCTTTCCTTTCTTTCTTTTTCTTTTTTTTTCTTTTTTTTTTTTCTTTTTTTTTTTCTTCTTTTCTTTTCTTTTTTCCTTTAAGGCCTGAAAGTCCGCAGGCACCTGACTTATATTTATTTAAGTTAATAGACTAACAAAAACAAAGCAACAACAACTGCTTACGCACAAACACTCTCATTGTTATAAAGCAAATTAATGTAAATGGACTGCCATAGCCCCAAGAGAGAGACAGAAGGGTTGTCTCCGTAACAGCCTTCTGTTCTTGCTGACCCAACCAGCAAGTAGACCTAAAGAGTTGTACACAGAACGAACACATGACCTGCTGAAGGACCCAACAAAACACTCAGTGAGTCTCCTGTGCCGCTTCCCAATCCCCAGCAGTCTTTCTTCTTTCCATATTTGTTTCTTTTTCTTCATTGACGGATTTCTGTTTCGTTTTGTGTTTTATACCAGACAGTTTATTTTGTCGAATAAAAGGTCTATTTTGCCTGCTTGTTTTTGTCTGTTCGTACCATTACAAAAGGTCTATTTTGCCTGCTTGTTTTTGTCTGGTCGTACCATTACAAAAGGTCTATTTTGCCTGCTTGTTTTTGTCTGTTCGTACCATTACAAAAGGTCTATTTTGCCTGCTTGTTTTTGTCTGTTCGTACCATTACAAAAGGTCTATTTTGCCTGCTTGTTTTTGTCTGGTCGTACCATTACAAAAGGTCTATTTTGCCTGCTTGTTTTTGTCTGTTCGTACCATTACAAAAGGTCTATTTTGCCTGCTTGTTTTTGTCTGGTCGTACCATTACAAAAGGTCTATTTTGCCTGCTTGTTTTTGTCTGGTCGTACCATTACAAAAGGTCTATTTTGCCTGCTTGTTTTTGTCTGGTCGTACCATTACAAAAGGTCTATTTTGCCTGCTTGTTTTTGTCTGGTCGTACCATTACAAAAGGTCTATTTTGCCTGCTTGTTTTTGTCTGGTCGTACCATTACAAAAGGTCTATTTTGCCTGCTTGTTTTTGTCTGGTCGTACCATTACAAAAGGTCTATTTTGCCTGCTTGTTTTTGTCTGGTCGTACCATTACAAAAGGTCTATTTTGCCTGCTTGTTTTTGTCTGTTCGTACCATTACAAAAGGTCTATTTTGCCTGCTTGTTTTTGTCTGTTCGTACCATTACAAAAGGTCTATTTTGCCTGCTTGTTTTTGTCTGTTCGTACCATTACAAAAGGTCTATTTTGCCTGCTTGTTTTTGTCTGTTCGTACCATTACAAAAGGTCTATTTTGCCTGCTTGTTTTTGTCTGGTCGTACCATTACAAAAGGTCTATTTTGCCTGCTTGTTTTTGTCTGGTCGTACCATTACAAAAGGTCTATTTTGCCTGCTTGTTTTTGTCTGGTCGTACCATTACAAAAGGTCTATTTTGCCTGCTTGTTTTTGTCTGGTCGTACCATTACAAAAGGTCTATTTTGCCTGCTTGTTTTTGTCTGGTCGTACCATTACAAAAGGTCTATTTTGCCTGCTTGTTTTTGTCTGTTCGTACCATTACAAAAGGTCTATTTTGCCTGCTTGTTTTTGTCTGATCGTACCATTACAAAAGGTCTATTTTGCCTGCTTGTTTTTGTCTGGTCGTACCATTACAAAAGGTCTATTTTGCCTGCTTGTTTTTGTCTGGTCGTACCATTACAAAAGGTCTATTTTGCCTGCTTGTTTTTGTCTGGTCGTTCCATTACAAAAGGTCTATTTTGCCTGCTTGTTTTTGTCTGGTCGTACCATTACAAAAGGTCTATTTTGCCTGCTTGTTTTTGTCTGGTCGTACCATTACAAAAGGTCTATTTTGCCTGCTTGTTTTTGTCTGGTCGTACCATTACAAAAGGTCTATTTTGCCTGCTTGTTTTTGTCTGGTCGTACCTTTACAAAAGGTCTATTTTGCCTGCTTGTTTTTGTCTGGTCGTACCATTACAAAAGGTCTATTTTGCCTGCTTGTTTTTGTCTGTTCGTACCATTACAAAAGAGACAGCTCTTCTTTCCCTCTCTTGGGACTGTAACAATCTGTGTACATTTACTTCATATAATATGAGACATTTGTCTTCATTTGATTTTCATAATATGAACAGCTGGGACTCTGTAAACATATCATAGCTCCATCCACCTGGCTTGGTACTGCTGTCACCCTATATGTGCATTGAGCAGAAACCTTCAAATCAATGTGTTAGGCCTACTGTCATCTTTATCATGTGCTTAGCCATATGACATTGGCGATCATGGCCCTTCGTACGAATCTATCTTTTCTTGCTCAAACGTTATCTCCTTCCCTTATTGTGCCCGTCGACTTTGCAAGAATATCTAATATTTTCTCCCTGGGTATACCTTGTGCTCTTTTTCCATGTGGATATTTTGTTATGGGTAGGTCTCAAATTTCTCTTGCCTCATAAAACGTCCTATGAAAGTTGTTTGATTTTTTTTGCGATCTTCTTCGTTAATGTTCGTTTTGTGTTTGCTGATTTCAAGGCTGTCTCGTTCTAAGAGGAATGTTAAGTTCCACGGACAGCAAAGAAAAACAAAGGAGACAGGCCTACTTTCATCATCATCATCAGGTGCCCTGCCACATGGCGTTGGCGACCATGGACTTCCAACCATCTCTATCTCTCGTTGCCCCCAGCATCTCCCCCACCCTCCCCATCCCCAGCCACTCTGCAAGTCCGTCCAGCATTCTCTCCCTGGTGCTCTCTTTCCCTCCAGCTTTCCCGTTGTGACCAGGTGCTCCAAATCCCCCTTCCTCATAAAATGGCCTATAAATGTTGCCTGTCTTTTCCTAATTTTCCTTATGAATGATCTTCTTGTTCTGCCTCCATCAAGAGGCCTACTTTATCCTCCACAAACACCCGAGTTATTCGTATTGACATTTTTTTCTTCATAGACTGACAGACACTCGCCTATATGCCCATGGCGGTGTCACTATCAAAATTATTACTTTTGTATTAAACAAAACGATAGAAAAACAAACCAACACCGCTGCAGGTGCTGCATACATCTGATGTCACATAAATGGCTGGAGAAAAGCCTCATCATAACATTCAGCTGGAGATGATAAAATTTGTGGTGATTAAACTGGAATATATATTGCATTTCAAAAAAATAGGTAGAAGAGTGCCAAAATGGTTCAGACGTTCACCTGCCAATAACTGAACACAAGGTTTCAGGGTTCGCTCCTCGTAGAGACCTCGACTTTTCTCCTCAGTTTGACCGTTTAATTGAACTGAACGTCTTGTCCTTCGGAAGGGGACAATAAACGAGTCGCACCCGTGTGCGATCTGGCTGCGTACGCTAAAGATCCCACGGCAGTTGAAAATCGTGAAGAGCAGGGCATTGCCTGGCTGTCTTGGTATAAAACATTGGAGAGATAGGTTGACTTCCCAGGTCCCACCCCTTGAAGACCAATTAGCTTTCTTGCCTTTCTGAAGTCTCGGT
>JAPXFY010004244.1:0-18708 GCA_030674185.1 Monoplex corrugatus | reverse complement strand
CACCATGGTAGTTACAGGGTGGACATCTTTACAACCTGTACACCATGGTAGTTACAGGGTGGACATCTTTACAACCTGCACACCATGGTAGTTACAGGGTGGACATCTTTACAACCTGCCAGATAAACATCAATGTCTGCTGATGTCTTAACTCCCCACACACAGAACACTACATACACATACTGAAGATCCTTTAATACTTGTCAGAGTTGGGTGGCTTATGGAATCACAAAATACCCAGCACACAGACCAACCTCCTATAGCGTGCAAGCAGTGCAGTGACATATATAAGCCTGAACAGCATGGCCCAAACAACATGCATGAATTCATAGAAAAAATATTCTTTGGAATGTACAAAAAAAGCAGAGAAACAAAACAGAACCAAACCAAACCAAAAACCCCAGTACATACTATACACTACATACATACTGTAACAAACTGCATCCCTCCTCTCCTCTTCTCTCCCTCCCCCCAAAACAACAACAACAACAACAACTGTAACACAAAGATACACACAGAGCTATGTTAAGAACCGAAATGAGTACTACAATTGTAGAAAACAAGTTGCTGACAAAACATGCACACTTAACCCTTTGACTCCCGCACCCTATCCCAACCCTTTGACTCCCGCACCCTATCCACCAGCTGCAAAAACTTAAGCCTTTGACTCCCTCACCCTATCCACCAGCTTCCTGCAGGAAGCTGGTGGATAGGACGAGGGAATCAAAGGGTTAAGTTTTTGCTTTGCTAGCATGGTTAGCAACGCAGGATGTTGGTGGGCAGGGTGCGGTAGTCAAAGGATTAAGCAAAGATTAGCTGGAGTTTGAGTTACTGAAAGAAATCAGACAACTTGATCAGGTCACTGACAATATTGATCATAAAATGTGTACAAGTTACAGAACGGGCTGGACGAAATCCGAGCAGTAATGATTCAATATATTATTATACACAGGTATCCAATTTTACAGTAACATGATCCCTGCTTAGTCTGTCAACAGGAGTAGATTGAAATCAACATAACCTTCATACTTAGTCCAGCCTTGAATCTAATCACAACAACAACAACAACACACACGATACATATAAACATAATCAATACACACATACAAACAACTCCCTCTCACATTCATGAACATATATACACTCACACATATGTACTCTCTGTCACATACTATCATTGAATTAATATGCATGTAACAGTACACACAAATATGTAACCACACACACACACACACACATACACATACAAATGCACTGCACACGCATACACCGTCTCACATCCATTAATGGTGAGGTTTACATAAAAGTTGCACTCAGTACACACATAAGCACACAGGCAGAAACAAACTTTCACATATATGTATATAATCTACACACACGTTTTCAAACAAATCCTTGTCCTTACAAAACATACATACGTGTACATGTACATGAACGTGAAAACATCTCCTGTACGTCAGTAAGACACAAAAGGCCATACAAGTCGGGGAAAGAAAAACAGAATCAACGTCACAATTTTCATAAAGCGACATTGTACCTCCCAGTGTGCACTGGCTCAGCATCCAACACAACAAGTCATCTGACCACGTCAACTAATTGCCGAAGGAAAATGTACCAGGGGATGCATTATTAAGCACAGTAAATGCAGGTATACCTCCACAGCCCCAAGAGATGGAAAGTACGGCTGCCTCCCATGCAATGATAAGAACAAACAAAAAGACAAAAGAAAAACACAATGAAACAGACCTTCCAATACAGGGAAATTGCAATGAAATGAATAAACAACAGAAAGACCATAAGAAACAAAGAGAACAGGCCTACTGTGTTCACCTGTCACTGCCTTTTAACATGTCTGCGCTTACTATTCCAAGGGGACAACCCTACTTCCTCTCCCTAATGGCACAGCAAACATACCTACATTTACTATGTTCAAGTAAGAGTCAACTGATGAACTTTAAATCCAACTGGTGGGAACAAAGACTATTTCCCGTTGTCTGTGAGAAATGCCTGTTGGCCAGCTAGCTCATTTTGTGCATGAGCATTTTACACTAAAACTGTGTTTAATAAACATAATGTGTATCACAACTGCTGATGGTCAAAGAATAGTTAGGCCTGTTGATACACAATAATAACACCCTTACAGTGACAGGACACTGCACATCCCTACCCCGCCTATCCTTCAGAAACTTCAGCACCCATTTCTTGTGACAGCCGATTCCTTCCAAGACATTGCCAGTGTGTAGTGTGTGTGTGTGTGTTTATGGCTTTTGCCATGGTGGACATTGCCAGTGTGTAGTGTGTGTGTGTGTTTATGGCTTTTGCCATGGTGGACATTGCCAGTGTGTAGTCTGTGTGTGGGTTTATGGCTTTTGCCATGGTGGACATTGCCAGTGTGTAGTCTGTGTGTGGGTTTATGGCTTTTGCCATGGTGGACATTGCCAGTGTGTAGTGTGTGTGTGGGTTTATGGCTTTTGCCATGGTGGACATTGCCATGGTGGACATTGCCATGGTTGATTTGGATTCTTCCATGCATCTGTGGCATTAGCGCATACAGCATTTTTTTAACAGCTTGTGAAAACTTAAGCTGAAGTTAATGTCTGTCTGCTTTTTCGTAAAACTGTAAAGCTTTTAAATTTACATTCAGCAATACTGAAATCAATTTACTGAATTTGGAATACAAGTCTATAACGAAAGGAAGACAAACACTGCCTCAGGTGTACAACACGTTTTTAAGTCCTAAAAGCATTCTAACTGAAAACTGTGAGTGTTTTACGAGAATGTATGTAAAATGGAAAAGTTATAACTTAGAATTTTTTTTAGGAGACACAAACCTGGAACTGAAAACTGTCTGAGTGTTTTATGAGAATGTATGTAAAATGGAAAAGTTATACCATTTAGAATCCTTTTAGGAAATAAAAACTTGGGCCACTGACTCTAGACTGTTCAGAACTCTGTTCAACTTTTAGCCTACAAAAACAAATCTAAGCTGCCTTGACCAGGCTGTTGGGAGAACTGGTCAGCTGACTTGTTGGATGAAGGTTCAATCAGTCATTTACCATTTTAATCCTTTAGCATTCAAATTCTGAACTGCCAAAAGCTCTCTCTTGTACTCAGCATCTTTTGGCAACACTGCTTGTTCAGTTATTATTGATAAGCAACACACTACTCTACACTTTTAATCTTTCATCTAGGTTTGATAATTCCGCAACGATTATTAGTTTAACCCTTTGACTCCCACACCCTATCCATCAACTACAAAAACTTAACCCTTTTGACTCCCACACCCTATCCACCAACTACAAAAACTTAACCCTTTTGACTCCCACACCCTATCCACCAACTACAAAAACTTAACCCTTTGACTCCCACACCCTACCCACCAACTGCAAAAACTTAACCCTTTGACTCCCACACCCTATCCACCAACTACAAAAACTTAACCCTTTTGACTCCCACACCCTATCCACCAACTACAAAAACTTAACCCTTTGACTCCCACACCCTATCCACCAACTACAAAAACTTAACCCTTTGACTCCCACACCCTATCCACCAACTGCAAAAACTTAACCTTTTGATTCCCTATTCACCAGCTTCTTGCAGGAAGCAATGTACCAAGACCATTGTGGAACACCCACTGTGGGACTTAATGACCCCTTTGTAGGTCAAGGGTGGCCACACTGAACACAAGTCATCATTTGACCTTTTCACTCCCTCATCCTATCCACCAGCTTCCTGCAGTAAAACAGGTGGGTAAGGAGAGGCAGTGAAAGACTAAATTATAGCAGGGTTGAATGCTAAAGGGTTAATCAGTCAATGACTGATGACCAGTGGCCAGGGTGATGATGTGATCACAACAGGGTGTGGGATGTCCAGCGGTACAGACGGTAGCAGCCATAGGACAGCACACACAACAGACTGGCTCGTATGCTCCACTTCACCATCTTGCCCAGCACAGAGCCCGCAGGTATCCTGTTAACAGACACAAGTGTCCACATCAATCATAATTATCACACAGGTATCCTGTCAACAGACACAAGTGTCCACATCAATCATAATTATAATTATCACACACAGCCCGCTGGTACCCTGTCAACAGACACAAGTGTCCACATCAATCATAATTATAATTATCACACAGGTATCCTGTCAACAGACACAAGTGTCCACATCAATCATAATTATCACACAGGTATCCTGTCAACAGACACAAGTGTCCACATCAATCATAATTATCACACAGGTATCCTGTCAACAGACACAAGTGTCCACATCAATCATAATTATAATTATCACACAGGTATCCTGTCAACAGACACAAGTGTCCACATCAATCATAATTATCACACAGGTATCCTGTCAACAGACACAAGTGTCCACATCAATCATAATTATAATTATCACACACAGCCGCAGGTACCCTGTCAACAGACACAAGTGTCCACATCAATCATAATTATAATTATCACACAGGAATCCTGTCAACAGACACAAGTGTCCACATCAATCATAATTGAACACACTGCACCTCTGAAGACACTACACCCCTCATCATATTACACCTCTGAAACACACTACACCCTCAACACACTAAACCTCTGAACACACTACACCTCTCAACACACTACATCTCTCAACACACTACACCTCTCAACACACTACACCCCTCAACACACTACACCTCTCAACACACTACACCCATCAACAACATACACCCCTCAACACACTACACCCCTCAACACACTACACCTCTCAACACACACCTCTCAACACACTACACCCCTCAACACACTACACCCCTCAACACACTACACCTCTCAACACACTACACCCATCAACACACTACACCCCTCACAACATTACACCTCTGAACACACTACACCCCTTAACACACTACACCTCTGAACACACTACACCTCTGAACACACTACACCCCTCAACACACTACACCTCTCAACACACTACACCTCTGAACAAACTACACCTCTGAACACACTACACCCCTCAACACACTACACCCCTCAACACACTACACCCTCAACACTCTACACCCTCAACACACTACACCCCTCAACAATCTACACCCCTCATCAAACTACACCCCTCATCAAACTACACCTCTGAACACACTACACCCCTCAACACAATACACCCTCAACAGGTAGAAAGAAACTCTAGGGAGAGCTAGAAAACAGAAGGTCTTCAGAGAAGTAACCCCCTTTAGACAAGTGTTTCGGCCCTGAATTCCTTACACTCTCGGGGGGCCGGGCCACATCCAGGTCATGACTCCTGGATGCCCTTCTGCTGTTGTCTATTTTTTATTTATTTTTCCCACGCCGGGGATCGAACCTGGGCGATTCTGCGCTTCAGAACTGCGGTACGCGGTTTTACCAATGTGCTAACGGGGCACACATCATCTGTAGGGAATTTAATCCTTATGAAGTTCACTTTTTTGGTTCCTCCTTGCCCAGATCCAGCTTGAGCTCCTTTTCTCCCTCCGGATGCTCTCCATCTGCTGCTGTCTTCTGGATTTCTGGGGAGGCGTTTTTGTCTTTGGCTGCTTCACTCCATAAGTGTCCCTGCAGATAGAGTATATGATGTCTCCGTATGTGTCAAGTTTGTGTTCCAGCGTACTGTTCCCTATTAGCGCATTCAGCTTAAGGACAAGTTCCTCATCTAATTTCTCCCATTGTTCTTTTGCACCGGCAGGCGGCAAATTGAGTTTTCCACGTTTGGCGTTAAGAGCTTGTGCAAAATCCGCATCAGAACCGTCAGCGTGGATGTCCTTGGCACTATGGTTTAATTCCTGGCCTTGGTCATCCAACGTCTCACCTGCTATCGCAGTGCGCTGCTGCTGGTTCGTATGTGTCTTCAAACAGCCCATTTTTGTCCTGTGGATCTTCATGCCGCGTTTGGTGGTGAATCTCCTTCCACACGCACACGGAAATTCCAACTGGTCATTGATCATGGTCCGTTGTGCGTTTCCAGTCGTGATGGAGTCAGTGCCGATGGATTCATCATTCTCTCCCCCTTTCGGTGAATCCTGGGAGCATCAACAAACTACACCTCTGAACACACTACACCTCTGAACACACTACACCCCTCAACAAACTACATCCCTCAACAAACTACACCCTCAACACACTACACCCCTTAACAAACTACACCCCTCAACACACTACACCCCTTAACACACACTACACCTCTGAACACACTACACCTCTGAACACACTACACCCCTCAACACACTACACCCCTTAACAAACTACACCCCCCAACAAACTACACCCCTCAACACACTACACCTCTGAACACACTACACCTCTGAACACACTACACCCTCAACAAACTACACCTCTGAACACACTACACCCCTCAACACACTACACCTCTGAACACACTACACCCCTCAACAAACTACACCTCTGAACACACTACACCCCTCAACAAACTACACCCTCAACACACTACACCTCTCAACACACTACACCTCTGAACAAACTACACCTCTGAACACACTACACCCCTCAACAAACTACACCCAACACACTACACCCCTCAACACACTACACCCTCAACACACTACACCCCTCAACATACTACAACCCTCAACACTACAACCCTCAACACACACCTCTCAACATACTACACCATCAACACTACACCCCTCAACACACTACACCCCTCAACACACTACACCCCTCAATAATCAACACCTCTCAACAAAACTCACCCTCAACACACTACACCCCTCAACAATCTACACCCCTCAACAAACTACACCCCTCAACAAACTACACCCCTCAACACACTACACCCTTCAACTACACCCTCAACACACTACACCCCTCAACAAACTACACCTCTGAACACACTACACCCCTCAACAAACTACACCTCTGAACACACTACACCCCTCAACACACTGCAACCCTCAACAAACTACACCTCTGAACACACACTATACCCCTCAACAAAACTACACCTCTGAACACACTACACCCCTCAACACACTACACCCAACACTCTACACCCCTCAACAAACTATACCTCTGAACACACTACACCCCTCAACAAACTACACCTCTGAACACACTACACCCCTCAACAAACTACCCTCTGAAACACACTACACCCCTCAACAAACTACACCTCTGAACACACTACACCCTTCAACACACTACACCCAACACCTACACCCCTCAACAAACTATACCTCTGAAACACACTACACCCTCAACAAACTAAACCTCTGAACAAACTACACCCCTCAACAAACTATACTCTGAACACACTACACCCCTCAACACACTACACCCCTCAACAAACTACACCTCTGAACACACTACACCCTCAACACACTACACACCCTCAACAAACTACACCTCTGAACACACTACACCTCTAAACACACTACACCCCTCAACAAACTACACCTCTGAACACACTACACCCTCAACACACTACACCCTCAACAAACTACACCCCTCAACAAACTACACCCTCAACAAACTACACCTCTGAACACACTACACATCTGAACACACTACACCTCTGAACACACTACACCTCTGAACACACAACACCTCTGAACACACTACACCCCTCAACACCCCTCAACAAACTACACCTCTCAACACACTACACCTCTCAACACACTACACCTCTGAACACACTACACCTCTCAACACACTATACCCCTCAACACACTATACCCCTCAACAATCTACACCTCTCAATACACTACACTTCTGAACACACTACACCTTTCACACAAATCTGATACAGATCCATCCACATATAGCTGAGAAAATTTTGCTCACACATTTCATTTCGTCAGAAAGACAGACAGACAGACAGACAGACAGACAGACAGACAAGTACACCCCCTCTCCAGTCTTCAAAACACTGCAACAGTGACTCACCTGATAATATACAGCGCCTGTTGACTCGCACTACTGAGTGTTACTCGGACATTAAGAACTGGATGACGTTCAACAAACTTCAGCTTAATGACGACAAGACAGAAGCTATCCTCATTGGCACCCCTCAGAAACTTTCTCAGCTGCCTCCTCTTTCTCTCCCATTATGTAACACATCAGTCCCAATTTCTGATTCAGCTAAAAACCTTGGTGTCCGCATTGACTCTACCCTGTCCATGAACAACTTTGTTTCTCAAACTGCCAGATCTTGCTACTATCACCTCCATCATATAAGCCTGATCAGGAAGTATCTCTCTGTTGAAACAACTGCAAAACTCGTTCTCTCCTTCATAATGTCTCGCATTGACTATTGCAATTCACTCCTGTCTGGTCTTCCTGCCTCCACCATTCACATCCTACAGCGCATTCAAAACAATGCTGCACGCCTTGTACTCAAAAAGAAAAAAGCTGACCACATATCTCCTCTCCTGGCACAACTTCACTGGCTCCCTGTATCAAAGCGCATACAGTACAAACTAGACACCATGTGCTACAAAAGCCTCAATAACGCAGCCCCCGATTACCTGTCAAGCCTACTTGAGATCTATGTTCCCTCACGTACCCTCCGCCCTGCCTCCGATCCTCTGACTTTTCGCTTTCCACGCACTAAGCTCAATACCTATGGTCCACGAGCCTTCTCTGTTTCTGGTCCACTTTCCTGGAACAAACTTCCTCTCTCAGTCCGTCAGCAACCTACTTTTGTCTCCTTCAAGTCCGCTCTCAAAACTCACCTTTTCTCCTCTGCATAAAATCCTGACCTCACTCAATCCCCTCTGCAGCCTGTCTCCACTCGGAGGAGAATCGCATTGTAATATATAATTGTATATAATATGCTCTCTATAATTTTCCATTGCTTTTATTCTTTCTCCCCATTTATAGCCGTGTGCGTGTGTGTGTGTGTGTGTGTGTGTGTGTGTGTGTGTGTGTGTGTGTGTGCGTGTGTGCGTGCATGTGTGTCTGTTTTAGCGCTTAGATTTGATTTTATCCAGATTTTGCGCTATATAAAATATTGTATATTATATTTATTATTACTGTGGAAAGCAACTTACTTGACAATGTCTCTGATGTCCTGTTCTTTGGACCAGTTGGCAATGATGCCAGGAACATGGCCGATGCCCACCACTCCCACCACCACTGTTGACCCCGTCACTGCAAATGATATCACCAGCACTGAACATAACTCATCCATGGGAAAACAGTACAGGAAAATACTCACCAGAAAGAAATTAACAATAACACTGAAATCAAATGCCAAAGAAATAAATGTTTTCTGGATATGTTTTAATAAAAATAAATATACTCCAGGATCATTTTCTGTCACAATGAAGACATTCAAGCCAACAGAATTCTCAAGACAAAATTTTTTTTACACATTCTACTAAAAAATCTACTGAACACACACACACACACACACACACACATACGTGTCTGAGTAGTAATTATGAGACGTGTTTGTGTATCGCGTTCAGGAGTTGCAACTCACATTTTTAGCGTTGGCTTGCCCATTGTAATGAGTTACCTCCCTTAAGATCAGTGCCACGTGTTGGTTTGGGGACATCCGCAGCATTGAGTTACTGTTGCCCATTTCTCAGACTGCGTTTGGTTTGACTTGGTTAGTTTGACTTTGGCAACTTATATTGTTGATTGATTGTTCAGGGTGATGTGGGTGATGTGTGTGGTGTGGGTGTGGGTGGTGTGCATGTGGGGTTTGGGTGGTGGGTGGTGTGGATGTGCTTGTGGGTGGTGGGATGTGAGTGGGGTGAGTGTGGGGGTGTGGGTGGGGTGGTGTGGTTGGTGTGTGGGTGGTGCAGGTGGGGTGTGGGTGGTGGGGTGAGGTGGATGGGGTGAGTGTGGGTGATGGGGGTGTGATTGGTGTGGGTGTGGATGGTGGGGTGTGTGGGTGGTGGGATGTGGGTGGTGTGGGTAGTGTATTGGGTGGTGTAAGTGTGGGTGGTGTCGGGGTTTGGGTGAGGGTGGTGTGTGAGTGGTGTGGGGGAGGGGTTGGGGTGTGGCTGATGTTGGTGTGGGTGGTGCGGGTGTGTTGGTATGGGGGTGTGGATGGTGTGCATGGTATGGGTGTGGTGGGTGTGGAGGTGGTGTGGGTATGGGGTGGTGTCAGGGTGTGGGTCTGTGGGGTATGTGGGCATGGGGTGTGGGTGGGTGTGGGTCTGGGGGTATGTGGGCATGGGGTGTGGGTGGGTGTGGGTCTGGGGGGTATGGGGGTGTGGGTCTGGGGTTGTGGGGTGTGTGGGGGATGTGGGGCATATTGAACCTGGGACGAACCTGGGACGCGTCAAACCTGGGACGTATCGAGATGTCCCCAGTTTTTTAAGTGTCTGTGTGTGTATCTGTCTGTCGGTGTCAGTCTGTACGTCTTTGTGTAATCGATAGTGCCAGTCTCATGTAGATAAAAAAGCATTTCATCGTCTAGAAATGAGAAATAGAGAGAGGAAGAGATGTCTGTCTGTGTCTGTCTCTGTATCTGCCTCTCTCTCTCTCTCTCTCTCTCCTGTCAAAAATGAAACAAGACACTAGATGGACAAACTTTGCAATAAATTTCCCTTTTTTCATACGCTATCATAAATTAAAAAGCAGCTGATCTCAGAGTATTTTGAAGTTGCTAGTTTCCTGATAGTATAAAACGCATGACTTAAATTGATTCAAATCCGTTAAAAGGAAATTAGATATTACACCAAATGTATTGAAAGTTTTTACCATTTAACTGCAGTCATCAAAATGCTGATTCATATCATGCCTTCTTAGGACCTTATGCAATATATGCTATATACTACACGTCATTATTGAAGGGCCAGGAACGTTTTTGAGTCAATTTTTGAAAGGAGAAATAACCTATTTTCTCTTACTCTTTTCTCCAATTCGTTGCCGTAACTGAATGGATAAGAGCTCAGACAACATTGCAGTTTCCTTTTGGCACGTGTTTGGGGATTTGCCGATTTGCAATGGGCGGCCCAAGGAAGACAATTTCCACACGAAATTGTCGAATCTTCAGCAGGGTCTCTCTGACGACGCAGGCAAGGTAGCGACAAAATTCGCTTTGCACGTGCAAGGCAAGCCCTTTTTGAACACTACTCCAGCCAAAGTTGCCCGCAGACGAGGATAAAAAGGACCCGTTCTTGGTTCGTTTTAACCATGCTTGCAAGACGACGGATGACGGATGAGCAGCGGGGGAGAGCCCTCGCTCTGCTTGATGAAGGCCTAGCGCAGCGGGAAGTTGCTAGACGACTTGAAGTGTCGCATTCCACAATCCAGAGACTGCTGGAGCGCTTCAATGAGACTGGAGCAGTCCAGGAAAGGCGTCACACGGGTCGACCCAGAGTAACGACAAGACAGCAAGACCGCTACCTTGCCCTCTCCGTCCTGAGGGAAAGGGCATCCACTGCGGTGACCTTGAGGGGTCAGCTGAGGGACGCAACAGGTGCTAACATCAGCTGCAGCACGGTGAGAAGACGGCTACATGAGGCAAACTTGAGGTCACGGAGACCGGCCGTCGGACCCGTGCTGTCACCGGTCAACAGAGTGTGCCGCATGACCTGGGCCAGGGAGCACGTGACCTGGACAAGGCAACAGTGGGCCCGGGTCTTGTTTTCGGATGAGTCCAGGTTCACCCTGACCTTTAACGATGGCCGGGCTCGGGTGTGGCGACGTCAAGGGGAGAGGTTCGCTGACGCCACTGTCCAAGAGCATAACCGGTACGGCGGCGGGTCAGTGATGGTGTGGGGTGGCATGAGCCGTGGTACCCGGACCCCCCTGCTCCCCATTGACGGCATCCTGAACGGGGTCCGGTACCGGGACGAGGTTCTGGCGGCCGTGGCACTGCCTGCGCTTGTGGACCTTGGTCAAAGCGCCATCTTCCAGGACGACAATGCACCTGCGCATCGAGCACGCCTTGTGACCGACTTCCTGGAGCAGCATGAAGTCGTCCGTATGGCCTGGCCAGCGTGCTCACCTGACCTGAACCCAATTGAACACCTCTGGGATGTGCTCGGGAGGCGCATCAGGGACAACCACCCCCCACCGGGCACCCTGGCCAGGCTGGTCGACATCCTGCAGATCGAGTGGGCGGCCATCCCTCAGGACACACTCCATACCCTTGTGGGGTCGATGCATCGGCGCTGTGAAGCATGCATCCAGGCTCGGGGCGGACACACGCGATATTGAAAACAGATTGGCCAAATCTGACACTTTCTGTTTTTTGAAAAGGGGGGGATGTTCCTTTAAATGCATGTGCTGTTCACTAATGGGTCATTGTGCTAATTTCTTTTTCCAAAACAGGTGTGGAAATGATGAAATAAAACATAGAATCAATTCTAAACATTGTCAATTATTTCAACTTAAAATTAGAGAGGAAGGAAGAAGTGGCTCTTAAATTATGATTAGGAGTATATAAGACATTGTCTCAGCATGGTCAGATACATTAATAAACGGCTGATAAAACGTTGCTGGTATTTGCAAACCTGTTAACTACAATTTTGACTTTTCACAAACTTCCTACTACATCTACTATTGTATTAACCTGTTCTGAATTAACCAGAATAGCCACAAGCAGTTGCTTTTTAAATGTGGTCTTTGCTTGTCCAAATTTGTGAACATTTACTGAAAAAAAGCACACACTAAAGTGGTGAATATCCATCGGATAACAGTTGTGAAATCTGATTTTTACACACATTTTCTTTACAGACTCACACCTAAGCCAGCCCACACATCCCTTTTGTCCCCCCCCTACCACCCCACTCCCTCTCTGTCTCTCTCTGTCTTTGTCTGTCTGTCTGTCTGTCTCTCTCTGTCTTTGTCTGTCTGTCTCTCTCTCTCTCTCTCTCTCACACACACTCTATCTCTCTCTCCCACTCTGGGCACACTTGGCTGTGGGTCAAGACGCTTTCCATCCTTTGTGGAGTGGGGTCTGCTTGTGTGTTCGTTGCGTAATGCGGTTTGACCAGTTATATATTATATCAATTAAGAGGCAACACTATTGGCAGAGATGGAGCAGCAGTAGTGGCAGTGATAGAGCAGTACTAGTGGTAGTGATAGAGCAGCAGCAGTATAGGTGTTGATTGAGCAGCAGCAGTAGTGGTAGTGATAGAGCAGCAGCAGTAGTGGTGGTAGTGATGGAGCAGTAGCAATAGTGGTGGTAGTAATAGAGCAGCAGTAGTGGTAGTGATAGAGCAGCAGTAGTGGTAGTGATAGAGCAGCAGTAATGGTAGTGATAGAGCAGCAGTAGTGGTAGTGATAGAGCAGCAGTAGTGGTGGTAGTGATAGAGCAGCAGCAGTAGTGGTGGTAGTGATAGAGCAGCAGTAGTGGTAGTGATAGAGCAGCAGTAGTGGTAGTGATAGAGCAGCAGTAGTGGTGGTAGTGATAGAGCAGCAGCAGTAGTGGTGGTAGTGATAGAGCAGCAGTAGTGGTAGTGATAGAGCAGCAGTAGTGGTAGTGATAGAGCAGCAGTAGTGGTGGTAGTGATAGAGCAGCAGCAGTAGTGGTGGTAGTGATAGAGCAGCAGTAGTGGTAGTGATAGAGCAGCAGTAGTGGTAGTGATAGAGCAGCAGCAGTAATGGTGGTAATGATAGAGCAGCAGCAGCAGTAGTTGTAGTGATAGAGTAGTAGCAGCAGCGATAGTGGCAGTGATAGAGCAGCAGTAGTGGTAGTGATAGAGCAACAGTAGTGGTAGTGATAGAGCAGCACTAGTGGTATTGATAGACCAGCAGTAGTGGTAGTGATTGAGCAGCAGCACTTGTGGTAGTGATTGCGCAGCAGCACTAGTGGTAGTGATTGCGCAGCAGCACTTGTGGTAGTGATTGCGCAGCAGCACTAGTGGTAGTGATTGCGCAGCAGCACTAGTGGTAGTGATTGCGCAGCAGCACTGGTGGTAGTGATAGATCAGCAGCAGTAGTGGTGGTAGTGATAGAGCAGCAGTAGTGGTAGTGACAGAGCAGCAGTAGTGGTAGTGATAGAGCAGTAATAGTGCACGGCTGTGCAAAATGACCAGAAATAGCATCTTTAGTTGCTCAAGAGGTGTGGCTCCTAACCTGGCCCTTGACCCCCCTGATCACACGTTGTGATAGACATTCCAGTGTCAGCAAGCAACTGACGCGGGTCTTTCCCTTCTTTACATCTGTTAAAAAGTGGCAATTTTTCGCTTTTTTTTGACAGCGACTTACAAACAAGTCAAGGTTTTGTCGGCATCCACGTTTTGTCAAGTAAAAGTTCTGTCTCTTGACTCTGTCTAGACGAAAATTTAAAAATTCATCCTTAATCGTTTGTGATTTATTTGCCCTTGATTTGAATATACCGTCAGCATTGTTCAGTGAGATTAACGTGAAATAGACGATGTTCAGAGTGGGGCACATAGCGTAATGGAGTGAAGTGGAATTAAGTAAGCTATTATATGGAGTGAAGTGGAATTAAGTAAGCTATTATTTGGCTATGATTGTTGGAATGACGGTGTTCTCTCTCTCCCTCTCTCTCTCTCTCCCTCTCTCTCTCTCTCTCTCTCTCTCTCTCTCTCCCCCTCCCCTTCACACTGAGAAAGCGGAAAATCACAAAAGCTAAACACAAAGGACACTTATTCAGTGTGTTGGTAATTGAAACTTATCAATAGGAAACAGGCTTTTCTGTTATATTGTGTTTGTTCCTGTGCCAAACAATAGATGTGTTACGCTATGAACTTGTAATGTCATTGTTTCCAACATCTGATATTTCCGATGGTGATACACTTTCCGACAGTTCCGTAACCTGTAACCTGTATAATTGGCCTGCAGGAAAGTATACACACTTGTGACGAGAGAAAGAGAGAGAGAGAGAGAGAGGGAGGGAGAGGCACTATGGAACAAAATGCCACACTCATGTCAACTTTATGATCCCCTAACACAGACGCAGTGAAAAGGCATGTGTAATATAAGCTACGCACAAAAAGTTAAGGATCACTATGAGAAAACAGGTGCGTAATAAACTCAGTTCGCTACTGTTATTTATTTCTCAGTCCAGCCAAATTGTTATGAATTCTTGTTCAGCTGTAAGTGGGCGATGTTGTGTTAGTGCGAAAATTGCACGGGATTCTCTACTACTGAGCTTGGCCGCAAACGGAAAAGCGGAAACTTGCGAAAAAGGACCTTGTTTTGGACCGTTCTGCCTGAACACATTGCACAAGCCAGATGGAAAAACCATTATGCACGTGCAAGCACTGCTGTTTATGTGTGAGATGCTGTCTCTTGCTTGGCTTTATAAGAAGACATTCCACCAGTAGTAGGCCTGATCTGACAATGCCTCCACGACGAAAATTGAGCGAGTTTGAGAGGGGACGAGCTGTTGCATGGTTCCAAGATGGTCTTCCCAAGCGAGAAGTGGCCAGGCGACTTCAGGTGTCCATCTCGGTCATTGTCAGACTGATTCAACGCTTCACAGCCACTGGGAGGGTCCATGAAAGACGCAGATCTGGTCGACCGAAGAAGACAAACCCACGTGAAGATCGTCTCATTGAACGACAAGCCCTGCAGACAAGAACAGCCTCTTCCAGCATCATTCGAAGGCAGCTGAGGGTGGCTACTAACATCAACATCAGCCAGCAGACCATACGGAACCGCCTTCATGGGTTTAACCTCCGTTCTCGTCGCCCAGCTGTAAGGCCACGCTTAACTCCAGCCGATAGAGCAGCACGCCGCGCCTTCTGCAGACGTCACGTGAGGTGGACACGTCAGCAATGGTCCCAGGTCCTGTTCAGTGATGAATCACGCTTCACCATGAACCACAACGACGGCCGACTGAGGGTCTGGAGGCGCCCAGGGCAACGCTTTATTGACACCACTGTCCAAGAAAAGGTGGCCTTTGGTGGAGGTTCTGTAATGGTCTGGGGGGCCTTCAGCCTTCACCACAGAACACCCTTGTATCATGTACAGGGTAACCTGACTGGCCTCCGATACCGGGATGAGATCCTTCGACCGCTGGCTGTGCCTACACTGCAGCAGATGGGACCGACGGCTGTCTACCAGGATGACAACGCTCGCCCCCACAGGGCAAGGGTGGTCAACGACTTCCTGCAGCAGTCTGGAGTCAACAGAATGGAGTGGCCAGCATGCAGTCCCGATCTCAACCCGATTGAGAACCTCTGGGATGAGCTGGATCGCAAAGTGAGGAGCAACCACCCCCCTCCCAGGGATGCCCAACACCTCTACCAGATGCTGCAGGCTGAGTGGCAGGCGCTTCCACAGAGGATCTTCACCAACCTGGTCAACTCGATGAGGACTCGCTGCGTCGAGTGCCAGAACAGCCATGGCGGTTACACGCATTACTGAACTTTTGGGAGCATCAGAATGCCCTGTCTTGTGATTTCAATGACTTTGGGAAATCAAATTTCGATACGTACCCACTTTGATCAAATGTACACACCAAACGATTGCTCGAAATTGAAGGCAATTGTGTATCGTTATCACTAAAGCATGGAATTAAATATTTGCCAAACTTCAACGCATTGGCTTTCTTATTTTGAAAGTTATGAATTTTTGTGCAAGTGATCCTTAACTTTTTGTGCGTAGTGTAGTATACAGACTCGTGTCTATAGTTTCCTTTAACCAGAACAAGAATACATTTGCAAATATTTTATAGTGACAACAAATATGTCGTTCTTATCCCACTTTATTTAGCAAAATTTTAAATACTGTAATGCTTACCAGGATCAATCGAGTGTAGTGACTTGCGAGAATGATGACAACACATTCTGTGACATCGAATACATTTGACATCTCTTTGTTAGTACAGACATACAGGCACAGCTTGGACGTTGTCGCATATGTATAAAACCTTGCTTTTTAAAATGTGTGAATGTACCTTTCTTACATCTGTTTGTCATAGTATTCTCACAAGCTGGGTCCAAATTGCCAACATAATATTCTGCATTCACCGACAAACACGATGGAACATAATACATAATGTCAATTATATTTGGCTGCAGTAAAACGTATGCTTGAATTAAATATAAGATCTACTATTTTGAGTGATAAACCTGTTGTTTCTGTTCGTCAATACTGATGTAACCTTATCAGAAAGGCACTGAAGGTGAACAAAGCCGATTGTGTCCGAGTGCCCCACTCTGATGTACATGTATTAAGCGACTCAAGCAGTAAAAAAAAATCACAATGGCAAAACATAAATAAGTAAACAAATAAAAAAAACTAAAACACTTCGAGTGCTTAGTGTGCTTTTGCCAAGTTAGACAAGTCAAGTGGCCAACTTCGTGAAGGTGGGTACTTAACTTGCGTTGCTCTCCTCACTGGAATTGAGCCGGAAACCATCTGCTGGGATGTGATAAGTGATCATCAATACGTATGACAATGTCTTGAAGATTGTAGCATCTCTCTCTCGAACACAAGAAAAGAGAATGGAAACGGTCTGTACAAGGTGAAACATCGTGTCGGTTAAGTTGTCGTTCTACAGTGTGGTAATGATATCGCGTCTCTCTCCTTCCCTGCCGAGGTGGAATTTTTGTGCTTAAGTGAAGACGCTTTCCGAAGTGTTAAATTTTGTGTGACATAGTTCTAATAGTGTGTGAATACCTCAGAAGCTTAGCTAGAATGGTTGAAAATTACAGGGGAAAAAGACCCTGAGAAATTAAGCAGTTTTGTGCAGGATGCAGTAGGGTAGTCTATTAGATTAATCTGGTCGTGTTTGGTATCATTTTAATGCTACTTGTATCGGCAACACGGTCATTTACATATCAGACAGACTGTTAAAAGGCGCTGTAAAATCTAAGACTATATAGCAACTAACTCATTTTTCTTCCTTCCACTTCACAACCACTATCAGCAGGCGTGATGTGCATGGTCGGCCCTCTCCGGCTGAAATAAGGTCAGTCACAGCTTGGGGCTTCTGCAACTAAAGAGTCGGATTGGAACAGCCGTGAGTGGTGGTAGTGATAGAGCAGCAGTAGCAGTGGTAGTGATAGAGCAGCAGCAGTAGTGGTAGTGATAGAGCAGCAGTAGTGGTAGTGATAGAGCAGCAGTAGTGGTGGTAGTGATAGAGCAGCAGTAGTGGTGGTAGTGATAGAGCAGCAGCAGTAGTGGTGGTAGTGATAGAGCAGCAGTAGTGGTAGTAGTGATAGAGCAGCAGCAGTAGTGGTGGTAGTGATAGAGCAGCAGCAGTAGCAGTAGCAGTGGTAGTGATAGAGCAGCAGCAGTAGTGGTAGTGATAGAGCAGCAGTAGTGGTAGTGACAGAGCAGCAGTAGTGGTGGTAGTGATAGAGCAGCAGTAGTGGTGGTAGTGATAGAGCAGCAGCAGTAGTGGTGGTAGATAGAGCAGCAGTAGTGGTGGTAGTGATAGAGCAGCAGCAGTAGTGGTGGTAGTGATAGAGCAGCAGTAGTGGTAGTGATAGAGCAGCAGTACTAGTGGTAGTGATAGAGCAGCAGTAGTGGTAGTGATAGAGCAGTAGCAGTGGTAGTGATAGAACAGCAGTAGTGGTAGTGATAGAGCAGTAGTAGTGTTAGTGATAGAACATCAGTAGTGGTAGTGATTGAGCAGCAGTAGTGGTAATATTGTAATTATTATTATTATTAGCAGCAGCACTAGTGTTGTGATAGAGCTGCAGTAGTAGTGGTAGTGATAGAGCAGCAGTAGTGGTAGTGATAGAGCAGCAGTAGTGGTAGTGATAGAGCAGTAGTAGTGGTAGTGATAGAGCAGTAGTGGTGGTAGTGATAGAGCACAGCAGTAGTGGTGGTAGTGATA